>VUYV01000018.1:38363-107318 GCA_008711295.1 Anarhynchus alexandrinus | reverse complement strand
GGTGGTTTGTTTTGGGGTTTTTTTTTTTTTTTTTTTTTTTTTTTTTTGTTTTTTTTTTTTCTCTTCAGGGTAGGTTAACGGTTGGACTTGATGATCTTAAAGGTCCCTTCCAACCTCACTGATTCTATGATTCTATAATGTTGACATAGTTGATGATGGAACCCTGTACACCATGTTGCTTTGTCAAAGTTGAGTTCTGAGAGTCTAAGAAGGACTCCTTTGTAGAAGTAATGCCATAATAAAATGTGCTGTGACATTGATTTTTTTAGTCAAATATTTTCCATTTTGTTGACTGCAGTAATTGTTTTGTGTAAATGTAATGGCTTTACCCAAAGTACGTACTACATAAATAGCATTAAGAGCATTAGCTTAGCTTTTGTGGGACTTACAAGGAGGTCTTACCTTCCCCAACCCCACCCCTTTGTTTTTTTGGTAGGTATAACAAAAGGCCTTTAATGAATAGTGCCCAGTGACTTGCACATCAAAAATGTACAATACACACAGTTATTGCCAGTCCACATTTCCTATTTCTGGCCAAATGTTTTGGGTTTTTTCCAGTGATTTCAACAGAAGCCAGTGTACTTCCTATGAGGCCATCTCTTCTGGCATCTAATTGATTTCATGTATCAAGTATGCAAGCCAAGAAACACTCAAGAACGAAAATGCTAAGCATTGTATTTAAAACCCCTTTCCAAGCGTTTTGTGGAAGTGGTTTCTTGCTGTTTATTCCCTCAGTCCACATTTATTTGTTTTCTTGATCAGAAAGAAACCAGTAATACAATGAATGATAAATTGTGTGAGAACAAATTATGTTGACTGAGTTTAACATTTAGTAGGAAGTACAAAGCCGGATGTTGTTTGAACAGTGTACACTTAAAAACTGTATTCTTAAAATGGTGGGTTTGTGTTGAGATGTGATCAGATGATCATTACCTTCTTTTTGGGCTCAAGTTTCTGCCAGTTTCACTTTCTCAGGTCTGATTTGCTCCTTATTCTCTTTTTTCCTTACTTTACACACATAGTTAACATCATAATTTCTGTTTGAACTCTTTAGCCAATTCCTTACCTGTGCAGATCTGCTGTTGAAGGGAGCTGCCAGGCTCCCAGGACAAACTCGCTGTAGGTAAGGGTTTTTCCACATACTGAATGAGTAAGCAAAATAAGTTGACTGAATGAAAATAGTGTTACCAGCTCCACTTTCAAGTCAGCTACCAAAATCCATTTCAGTGCATCTTCATCACTGGTACGATTTCTGGTTTTTGAAAGCTAGAAATGTGAAAGATACTGTGGCAATGTAAATGGAACTTTCCATCTTATGAATGCATTATGTTATGTAGTCACAAACAGTTCCTCCTTCTGCACCTGCCTCTGCACCTGACCTCTTTTCATCTTGGAAACATTCACTACAGTGGCAACTTAATTTTCTGTCACCAGATTAGGATGTGTGGCATACTAGTGTGGTCTAGCTCGTGTTACCATGTTTTCTTCTCTTGTCTCTAGTTTTGCTTTCCCAAGCTTTGCCATTTTATGTCTTTTGACACTTCCATTTGCTTTTTTTGTCAAGGCTGGAACAGAATTCTAGCCTTGTCTTCTGCTTTTGCTAATAAGATAGCTAGTACTCTTGCACTTTTTGTAATAAATACTATATAACGATAGCTTGAGGGACACTGAATAGCTTCAGGAAGACTAAATTCATTAGTGTATGTTAGGTGGAGAAGTTACTACTTTTTCTAAGCTTAGGAAAATTTTATTTTCTTCACAACGCACAATATGACTTATAATTTTAATAAATGTTATCTTAAACTTTGTAATTTAAACCATTAACACTGGCTTTTAACTTGCATGTTACTTATTGGTCTTCAACTTCATGTCGCATTCATTGCAGTCACAAAATAAATTAAGGATACTTGTGCTCCAAGTACTTGTAATCTGTTAGCAGAAACTGGAAAACTGCTTGTGTAGTCCACAAAAAGAATTCCCCCTTTGTAGCTGAAATTTCAATGTAAGCATTTTGCATTTGAATGTGGACATACTCTGTAGACAGAACACTCATGGCCAAACTTTTTACTATGAAATGGCATTGAGGAGTGATTTGGCTGTTAATCCTCAGGATTAATAGTAGTGCTTCTGCCTCTGTGGCACCATCATATTGTCAAGTCAGCTGGTTGTGGAGTATTGGCCAAAATGTGTTTTGAAAAGAAGATGGTTTTATTTATTCCAATTTATTCCTAGATTGTATTTGTCTAAAAATGCCACAGGGCAGCAAGGGTCATTTTTTGTTACAACAGCGTGTGTCAGAGTCCAATACTCTCTAACCAGGTTATTTTAGATATTCTGTGCATGGACTATGTAATGTGTAGTATCAAATTTATCAAATTTACGTATTTGAAGATAGCTGTTGTTACACAGGATTTCTGATTCAGTAGATATACAAAATACACTTACTCAAAACAATGGTATGTCCTTTACTTTTTGCAAGTTGCAGGTATTTCTGTAGCTGGGTGTTAAGTGTAACACTTCGCAGTAGAGGATGTGTCTGGTGGGTTTTGCTGCAATTACATGTTCTGGAAAGATTCTCATAGGTTTTATCCTAATTGGAGTTTAGAGGAGATTCTGAATTTCAAGCAATCATCAGGAAAGGTGTAAAGCTGCTCTGCCATAAATGATGAGTACCATATGTTGACTTGGTTACTGACACGTTTACTGTCTGGACACAGTGATTCGGTTTTAAGGTTTTACCGAAAAGGTAAAAAGGAAGACAAATAATTCAAGATTAGCTACCTGAGGATCATTTTGTGACAATGACAGATGGAGGAATCTGGTTTGCATTTCTGCTGAACCTACTGATTGTTTTAGTAAGAATTGCGATTGTACTGGGATACCCTTTTTTCTGTTGTGTATACTCTAGGGAAAGATGTCAAGATTGCTAAGAGGTGATGGAGTTGTTTAGAAAGCTGTTAAATAAGACCCATTTCCAGCTGTGTTTTGTAGGTTATTTGAAGATCCCATTTCTGCTTAAGTTATTTTTTCAGAGTGTCAGAAGTTTTGAGCAGTATAAATATGTCTCGACTTCAAAAAAGATCAAGAAGAAAACCCCTACGATAGAAAACACATAGGCTATAAGATGGTGGCTGCAGCACTGTGACCACAGGGAACAATCAGCTATGCCAACCACAACCAAAAGGCTTGAGAGCTGTTCTTGTGCAAGTGTTCTGGTCCACGTTCCACCCAAAAAGAGAGGAATCTTGTAACTTGCTTTCATTGGAAGAGGTTGTGATACCTGCCGATATCAAAGGATGAACCCAAACATCCATAAAGACCTAAGAAATGTTACAACCAATATTTGCACCTATTATTTTACAACTGTCAAAGCCAACATTTCTCCATACAAAGCAAGTGAAATAGTCCCTGCGTAGCCTAATCCAGTTGGCCTTCCGGTGTGGGGTAGGTTGCGCTAGGTGACCTCCAGAGGTCCCTTCCAACCTAAGTTATTCTGTGAATCAAAGGTTCTTTGACTGACTTGGTGCACCAGCCTTGCTGAGGTTTGGTATGAATGGACGTTTGTCTTGGAGGAAACATTGCTTAAAATGATGGGCTTCTCTGACTTGCTTACCCTCAGATCAGAAATGAAAGTTGATTTAAATGTTGTTGTTCCCTGTTTTTCCTCATTATTTTCTATCTTCTTAGGGCAGTAGGTCACCTGAAGGAAGAATGCTTTTTCTTTCCTTGACATCAGTAAATCTTAGCTTTTAGTTTTTCCCCTCTAGCAAATATGTTTCCAGTCAGCGCTCTGTCCAGCAGTATGCTTGCTATTTCAAAATAAATTATAAAAATAACAAAATGCACTGTACCAGAAACGCTGAGAGCTTGTAAGTTATATGGTTGTTAGGATCTCAAGATGACAATGATATGTCAATTTGAACAAACCCAGAATGAAAAAAAAAACCCAGAGAACATAAAGATGAACACAGACTTTAGAAGAATTTTTACCAAAGTATAACACTAGTGTGTCTAGATCTGTGAACATATGTTTTATGGTTAGCATTGATTCTTTTTCTGCAGATGGTAATTGGCATATCAGTGTCATGAAGCAAAGTTCTCTTATCATGCTAGTTTCCTATACTATATACGTGCATTGTGTTTCAGAGGACAGCTTTGTGCAGTAAGTACTGACTCTGGAATCACAGGGCTTTTCCTTGGGGATTCATGACTAACAGAGAAAGTTCATCACAAGATGTTTATCACAGTCACCTATTCCTCCAGAAAGACATCATGTCAAGGTTATTACTACTTTTATAACCTTTTTGTTTATTTACTTTTTAAAAATTTGTGTGTAAAGTATCTCTCTTTTATCTTTCTCACTGTTCCCATCCCCCTGCTCCATTGGTTTCTTCACAATACTTCATTTGGTAGGAGCTTTTCTGTAGGGCTACCATTATGTTATGAGTCTAGAAAATTCCTTCTGAAAGGAGCCAACAGAATTCTAAAGTCTTAAACTTTAAAGAGTTAATTTTTTTTTTTAGAGGAAATTTAGTGTTATAGCAACTGAGAATGAAGTCCATTAATGACAGGCCAGAATGCACAGCTATGCACAGTGATGATTTTAGTATGCTTTAGCTTCTGTACTTACTGTGTGCCAGATGATGTTTAGCCAGGTCAAATTATGTTCCTTCTTCAGATCAAATCACCAAGTTTGTTTGGATTATTACCCAGTCTGAAGTCATATGAGATCCACTTCAAAAACAAGCATTTAGTTGTCAGTGGTGTTTGGACGGGTAAATTCTCCTTTTTCTCAGATTGCGGCAAAAGTTTTTGAGTTGTGGTGTATTCCAAACTGCACTACTTCTTCAGCTAAGGCAAAAAACACGCACACATGCCCCTCTTAACAAATCTCTCATTCCAAACCTGTCCTTGGCTGCTTTTAATGAATTTCTTTCTGTCCAAATTTAAAATTGAAGTAGAGTTTAGCAACCTGAATGAACTCATGTGGGTTCTGTTGTCCTTTAGTAATGAAAAAAAAAAATAATTCTTCCTCTCCTAATACCAATAGTTTTTAAAATGAGAAAAAAAGTGACTTCCTGCAAGCTCCTATGCTATTAACTGAGTATGCAAGGGCAATGTGTTATTTTTGGTTGAGAAGCATGCAAAGTAAGTATGCCTTATATTGTGGCAGAAGAGAATGGAATAATTTGAAGAATGTGTGTTCATTTTAAAGGCATCCGATGAGAAATGAAACACACAATCATACACCTGCACTATTTTAAAGTTACTTTTTGATATTTAGAAAACTTCACCCTTTTGCATTTGTAAAGAGCTACAGTTTCCAAAATGCTAGTATATTATGATTTCTGGATGCAGCAATGCAATTTTTCAAATGTTCCCACCTTAACTGGAAAGAACCAGAATTTGATTGGGACTTTTTTTAGATCTGACACTTGGATGTTGGATTATTGAATTAAGTATTCATGTTGAAGCTGGGAACTATCAGAGTGGCAGCTTATAGGACCATCTGCTTTATGCTGGGAACTCCATTGCAAGTGTTCTTTGCAAAAGCAGAAACATTGTGGGTGGTGGTAATAAGTTCCTGGATTTCCATCAAGTTCAAGGTGGTCTTAAAAGATCAGAACTATCATACAGTAGGAGAGTTTTAATTTTATCAGAAATGCCAAAGGAACCTTGCTCAGTGGCTCTAAATTGTGGTTATCTAATTGAACGCCACTGAACTGAAAATACTATTACTCAAACTATGATAATGTCTTTGCAGTTTTGTGGTTTCATTGAATAGAGAGTTTGAGATAGGCTGATGCTTATTTTTGTCACAGTGTTGAACTGAATGTGAAGTGGGGTTTGAATTCAGAACACTGTGCTCCCAATATGATCATGGATCCTAGAAATGTGAGCAGTTCCTCAATACAGTGCTTTTTGACTAGCTGCCGAAATAATATGTGCCTTTCTAATCTGAGAAAACACTGGCTTTGGAGATTCTTAACTGTGTTGTTTACCTTCATGTGCAGCTATTTAATGGGACTGTGGTGAAGATGATTCTGTGTTCAGTAGAGGTCCAGAGTGCTGCATTCTGAGAAGATAGGAGAATGCCTTAGACAAGAGCATCCTTGTTCTGTCCTACAGTTAAGACCCTTCATGCTGCTCAGTCCTCCCAGTATCTCAGTGTTCTGCAGGACTTAAACCTTCAGTTCTTTGATCTTATAATCTATGTGGGACTGGAGCTGCATACCTTTGGACTTTGGACCATTAACTGATATCATACATTTGGGATTTTGTCTCTGTGCCTGGCCAGTACCTCAAGATCTCATCCAAATTGAAGATTCCTTTTAACTCCCCCCCATTCAGGACTTCAGATAGCGGCAGTGTTACAGTGAAGGGTCAAGTCTGAAACTTTGGCAAAATTTTTTGATAGCTAAAGCACTTTCTTTTGTTTGAATCTCCTCTTATTTAAAAACAACCCCCCTAGATACAAATACCAGGAAAGGGAATAAGATGGTGTTCTTTAGCTTTTGCCCTCCAGAACAATACAGCAGCAGTGGTGAGTGAGGAAATGGAAATGTTTGATTGTGAAAGGCTGAAAAGACCCACAAAAAACTGTGAATGTGGTCTTAACATTTTTTGTTTAGTATAATCCTGCTTTTTTTTTCCTAAAGAGTTAATCTCTCAAGTAATACAACTTGTTAGACTTGGTATATTTTGGGACTGTGTGTTACGTTTGGTACGCTGTGATCCTGACTGAGACAGCATGTTGGCAGTTGCAGTCCAGTAAGACATTTCAGTGCCCATTGAGCATGCTAGAGACTGGCAAGTTGTTGATTACAAAAAGAGAACAGTCAAAAGTTGCATACTCTGGCATATGTATATTGCTGTACTGAAGTATTTCATCATTCATCGTATCTTTCTGCAAGTAAGTGATGCCTGTACTCTTCAATAAATGTTTAGCACTTGGAAACTCCTTTGGAAACACAGGCTGTTTCTTTTAGCCAATGGAAAAATTGAATTTCTGCTGGACTTCCATGACTCAAGATAGACATACATCAATAGATTTCAGTCAGTAGTATGTTAATATAATCTCTGCCCTTAATATGAATACATACAGTAAAGAAAAGAAATCCTTTCTGTTTGTGAAAGGAAAAAAATCATTAAAATAGATTTTATAGTGAAATCATTTTGGTGTTGACAAAACTACTGAAATGCTATTTATTTACTACAGTCTGCTAGTACTAGATCCAGTATGGCAGTAACACTGCACTTAGCACATATGATGCTTACATGTACTTGAATATGTGTGGAAAACAGTGGAATACTGTGTAAGTTACCATATAATTGTTGTTTATGTGTGACTTAATGGAGGGCCAGTGTCTTTGGCATACTAAATATATGTGGTCCAAAACCAATATGTTGTTTCAATGTAGCTGATAAAAGACATTGGATGTATGTTGTTCTGCAGATTTCACTTGGCTCCATCTGCCATGGGGTTTAACACTGAAAATGCTAATACGTTTAGTTGTTCCAAACAATTACCACAGAGTGCAGTTTGCCATTGCCTAGGCGTGGGATGGATATCTGCTAAATCTGAAACTTCTGTTAGATTGCTGCCTATTTTCTATGGCCTTTTTTCACCTGTTAGCTTAAATTGGGGAATGTGTGTGATACTATGGGAAAGAATGAAATGAAATCTTCTTGGCTAGCTAATAATTTTGTAGTCTTGCTAAATGGCAATATCAAATGAATACACAACTTTATTTGTTTCTCTGCATATTAGTACAAGGTATGTTTTCTGTTTCCAGACAACTAACTCATTACAAAGTTAAAATTTCTAGATAGTTTAGTAAGAATGTACAGTGCTAATAGATACATTTGTCTTTCTGAATACTGGAAGAGATATTTTCTTATTCTTGCAAACAGTGTGTTTCGAAAGATGGGAAAGAGAGGCATCATTTTCCCTTGGAATGTTAACAGGTTAGGTGTTTCTAGCCGTCAGTGGGCGTTACCATAGAAATGTACTCATGAGGTTGCTATTACTGAAATGGATTAAACTCAAAAGGCGTCTTCAGTTTTTTAAACTGCATTCTAAAAATTTGTTTTGCAGTCACTGAAGTGACTGCTTAATTCAGCAATTACCTGAATTCAGTTATACCAAGCATGCTGTTTTTTTCAGTGCATGATAACACTAAAATTCTTTTTCTTAATGCCTTTATGCAATATGTTCATAAACATATCTTCATTTGATTTCATTACATAGATGGATTTGTATTTCTCTTTCACTGAGTCTTCTGCTGCTTTGCTTTAATTTCAAAGACGTGGAAGAAATTTCCATGGCATTTGCTCAGATTGTTTAAAGAAGAGTTTTGATTTCTAGTGCTGGTATGTTTTCCCGTTTAAAAGGCTGAGTATATATACTCATACTTTGCTCTGCCATAACTATTTTTTCTTTTTCATCTAGACTTTTGTTTTAAGCATGCTTGTTATAGGGTTGGTATTTTCTTTTGTTTTGTTGTTGTGGTTGGGGGGGTGTGCTTGTTTGTTGGGGGGCATTTGTTTGGTTTTTGGCTTTGTGGCTCTTCCTGTTTTGCACTGATTTTGTTGCAGTAGAACCTGAAATCTGATAGACAAATGGTAGCAACAGATAACTTCCAGAAAGAATTATTTTAAGTATAGTGGTGAAATCTGAAAAGTTAAATTCTCCCCAGGGGGTAGTGCAAGGTTTAACCAAATGCTGCAGGGAAATTAAGTTTTCACTAGAAAACTGCTCATTACAGAGAGAGAGCATGGACAACTGGAAAAATCTCACAAGGAAAAATGGAAAAGTTTTCATACCTGTAGCACTGTCTAGTCAAGTCTTCCTGTGGAACTTGACTACTTCTTTCTGTGACTTTTGTATAATTCTTCAGCTAGAAGTATACTGCTGATTGAGCATCTTACAGACATTTTTCAGTGCCTAGAAATGCAAAATGTTGTGCTGACTGCTCATTGAGCTGTCATGCAGATCTTTAAAGGTGAAAACAAGCCAAGTGAGGCTTGTCTTTATCTAGGAATGGCTAAGTAGGACCAATTATGTCTTACTGCCATACTGTAGTTAGAATAATAGTGTAAATGTGTTGCCATTATTTTCTTCATTATACAAGGTTGGTTAAGTTGTGGTGAATAGCTTGTTGATAGTTATGGCCCAGTAGTCTTTCAGCTTTACAGAAGGTAGGATGAATACAGAAGACATCCCTGATGGCAGCAGCAACATTTCTAACCCTTAGAAACATTCTAAACCCCTAACCCCATATGTTCTGAATGTGACCTGATACGGCAATGTCTACCTGAGTGTGTGGATGATCTGAAACAGGCTCATTGATATATAGACGGCTCCTTTTTCATCTCAAATGTGGATTAGTCGTAGAGCTAAATGTTGATATTGTTTTGATACACCTAATAAAGGGCATAGATGAATGGTTTAAAAAAAAAAAAATTGATAAGGGCTTACACCAGAAGGAGTGGATATAGAGCAAGCACATGCGGTAACCCTATTTTGCTCAGCAAAGAATCTCTGCAGCAGTTAGTGAAATCACCTTTTGAAATCACTCTGCCCTACCTGCAGAAGAAAAGCTTATCTTTTCACTGGAGATCTTAGGGTTCAATCTGAGCTCTAGAAGCTGAATACAAACACTTGAGCATACAAAAAAGGTGACTTGCTTGACAAACAGGTCTTGTGCATCATCAATCTAGTAGGTACCTGTTACTTTAGGTGTAATGGCAAAGAGGAATCAATAAGCTAATAGTGAAATAACAGTGAAATTTTTGGACAAATTCTCATCTAAAAGTAAGTACATAGAGAAATGTGAAGGTGCTTATTTCAATACCAGAGGATTACTGTTTTCTCTCTATACTGTAAAATTTTGTATTATGTGTGGCACTGAATTTTCAGGCACACTGTCTCAAGTGCCTTGATGACAAGTTGCTTAATTTTAGAGACTCATGACTTTGAAGTAAGGATAGTTTGGTAAAGAGCTTAATGATAGTCATAAATCTAAGCACAAAAAGTGATCTTGTGTTCAGTGGGACTGTTCATATATTTAAGGCCAGGCTAAAAGTGGAATGAGTTTTTGAATTGAGATCTGGAAAGTGAAGAATATTCTCTAGAATGCTGTAATGCTTCCCATTGTATGTTGGATATGCATGAGAATTCTCTTCTGATAGTCTTTTTGCCACCTAACCACTGGTGTACGCCTATCTAGTACTGTTAACTTTTGAAAGCTAAATAATTAGCTTTCCCCTACCCTCTGTAGTATTAAAGACCAGGTTAGACTTTCTGTGCAAAGTGTTACCTTTTTGTTGGAGTATTACAGTTTTTTGTTGGTGGTGGTGTTTTTTCCCAATGATTTATAATCTGTGAAAATACACCAACCTTAGAAACATACCCTGCAAGGTGCTCTGAGTGTTTAATTTTATTATCTGTAATGACAAGTTACTTTGTTTTTCAGGGTATGTTTGTTGTGTAACCAAATACTGGCCTCCTGAATTGAAAAAAACCCAAAACCCAAAAACCCACAACAAAAAAAAAACCACCACCACAGAAAAAGCATGATCTTTCCAGTTTATACTGGATTCTTTGTAGAGTGGAAGCCTGCAGGTAGTCCTGCTTTTACCTGCCATTGCCAATATTTTGTTGTGTTTGATTATTTATTTATTTATTCTCTTGAGGACTTAATAGCCGGGATTGCAGAAGTGTATCTAAAGTGGTTTCAGCTTCTATTTAATGCACAGTAACTTTCTGGTTTCTAGTATAACTGGAAAGGGAGATTTAAAAGGGTGAAGTTACTATGTTTTAAGGACTTGGAAAGCAAATAACAAGACTCCAGAGTCATTATTAACAGATTAAAAGTAAATTCTGTGATTTTAAAACCAGTTCACAGTTTTTGTAAGTTAACAGTTGGAAGCATGATGTTACTATCATCTGTGGTTTCCTGACATAATTTTTATTTTTATGTTTCTGGTTCATTGAAGTGATTTCTCTCACTGTAAATTGTAGGGACTGACCTGCTTAGTATAGGGCTAATGAAGCCATAGTCGTGTTTATTTTAGTTTGACATTTTCCCAATGATTTCTAGATTCCTGCAGTTTGACATTCTTCTTTTCTGTTCCACAAATTTGGTTGGATTTTTTTGTGTTTAAAGATAAAGAGTGTCTTGTTATGGAGGGCTCCCAGGGAGCCTAGCTTCCTCTGTGGCTCTGGTTGAGCTCCCGGAGACAGCTTGCTTTTAAGCTAATTTGAACAAGTGAAGTAGAGCATTGATGTTACATGAAGATACATCTACAGCTTTATGTGTATTGCTATACTATCCTATTTATTCCTACTGGTAGCTGTTTTATCTGGTGAAGAGTTGTCCAGTATCATTACTTGATGTCAGTTGATAGACTTTGAGACTACTAATGCAAGTGAATTTTTATTTTTTATGAACTCTATACTAATTCCTGTTCCCAAGTAGGAAGAAAGAAGGCAAGTGCTGGAAACAAATGTGAAGTCAAATTGGGATTACTGTTAATAGTGGTGCTTTTCACTTTCCCTCCAGGTTGTTTGCATCCGTTCTACATGGAATGCTCTGTCACCAAAGCTGAGTTGTGATACAAGACCCCTCATTTTAAAAGCGCTGAATGAATTGTTTGCCCTGGTTCCCTCATTAACAGTGAATACAAATGAATATGAGGTATGTACTTGTGGCCTAAGGTGAGTCTCTTCTTTTGGTGTATCTTGATATATGAGTCTTAAATGTGCCTGCTTGTTTTTTAATATCTCTAAATTGCACCCACTGCCTAATTCAACTTAATCATAATGCACATTTCTGTAGAGTTTCACAATTTCAGATTGCATTAGTGAATCCGAGGAGATAGGTGAGAAATTCCAGTGCAAGGTTAATCAGAGGTTTCCCCCACCCAGAATGTGAGGACATGTGAATGCATGTGCAGTTCAGACCTGCACCCTTTCCACCTATTTCCTAGCTCAGTGCATGTTGCTGTGGCAGCAGTTTGTTTCAGGTAGCTGCCTTTATTTCAACTGCTTATTTGGTTAAAGAAAATCTGAATGTGTGTGTTGTCTGCTTTTGTAGAAATTCAAAGCTCAAGTTATCAGCTTCCTTTGGAACAACACACAAAACAAGGTAGGTGACTCAACTGAAGATGTTAATTCCTGGTGTCAGCAACTGGATATTAAGTTTTATACCTTTCTGTCAAGACAAGGTTATCAGTGTCAGCAGTCTCATTTTCTAATAGGGTTTTCTTCTTGTCATTGACTGTTTGACACTGGTTTTGAAGCAATGTACTGCACATGAAAGGTGGTAACAGATGGTCCTAAGATCTGCTTGCAAGGAGAATCATAACACAAACTAGTTTGACTCCCCCCATAGGCTTCAGCCTTGACATGGTGAAGCATCCTTGGCAAAGCTGCAGCTGTGACAACTAACTCAATTCTTTGGTGGGGTATTGTAACACAATGGGAATGTTGGACCATCACTACCATGGGGCTGGTGGAACCAAAGTATTTTAGTTTAAATGTAGCTCAGATATTTCTGCATAAACTACACTCACAGCAATAATGGAGTGTAGCAATCAGAATGTTTGCTATCAAGCCTAGTAATTGGTCTTGCTAGTTTGCATTTTATATATTAAGTAAGCAATTAAGAGTGCACCTCAGGAAAACATTGTTATTTTAAAGTGTTTTTCAGCATTCAGTGGTTAGTGCATAGGCTTTTTCTATGTGGAGTTTCCAGTAGGTAGCAATACCGTATGCTGTGCTTGTGATTTTCTTTTTCTTCCTCCTAATTTTCTAGGATGCCGTTGTAGCCATTTCAGCCTATAAATCACTCTCATCATTTGGCTCTGAAGAGCATACAATTCATCATCTTCCTGAACAGGTAACAATGTTGTATATTTAACAGTAAGGATATCTGACACTTCCATCTGACATGGCTTGTGTTCTCTTGGAAGGGAAGTAAGGCTTTGTGCCGTCTCTACCAGAGAACCCTCAGAACCTCGCAGAAGGAATATGAGCTCCTGCTGGTGAAATGGGATGCTATTATGTATGATTAGCATAACTAAGACTTAATGGGAGGGGAAAGGCACAAATGGAGGCTGAGTCAGAAGGTATTTTTTCTTCTTTCATTAGTTAAATCAAGCAGGTTATTTTTTTTGGATACCTGTTTTGCGTTTTATGCTCTTCTGTTAATGCTTGCAGTCGAGTCTTGACACTAAGCAGCTCTTGTGATTTCTGCATCATCCATTGCAGTCACACACATGCTTAGTGCTTTTGTTCCTGAAATGGGCAGGTCAGTTTGAAAAGTAGGTGTTTTTTTTGAAAATAAGCTGAACGTTTTTCCTGTGTTTCTGTTCTGAACTTTTACAGCATAACATTTTTCTTTTTTCTTGATGAAGGCAGCCAGAAAAAAAAATAAGATACTTACTGGAAAGCTTTTTAAGTATGTAGAGGGCTGTTAAACTCTGAATCTTTGGTCTGATCAGTTGACTCAATAATCTTACAAAAAGAAACAGTGCAAGGAAATGAACATATAAGGTCATCTATGTGATTTTTTTTTTTATATTAACCTTGTAAGAGAGAGTAGACAATAATCAGTTGTCCATTGGTACTTTGTGGCATAGTAAATACTTCTGTAAGTTTTTATTTCCTGCATTATTACAAGATTGGCTCCATTTGCGTGTTGTAACTGGCTATTATGAAAAGGTTGGAATAAGCAGCTTTAAAATTAAAAAACATACCTGCTTTATATAAATCAATGAGAAGAGTTCAGCGTAAACCTTACAAGTGAAAAATGTGTTTTGCATAGAGGAGCACAGGATAGAATGAGGGAAATATCAAAACACTGCTGCAATACTAAATCTCTTGCATGGTAGTATGTAGCTCTGTATTACTGGTGCTGTTACTTTACACTTATTAGAAAATAAGTAAATATGTTTTTATTGAAAGTATTGTAAATATGTTGTAGTTTTTCAAATTCTGAAAATGAGGATGGAAAAATAACATAGCAGAAATCATGGAATCATTTAGGCTGGAAAAGACCCTTCAGATCATCAAGTCCAACCACAAATGTAACACTGCCAAGTCCACTGCTAAATGGCGTCCCTAAGTGCCACATCTACCAGGGATGTTCACTCAATCACTTCCCTGGACAGCCTGTTCCAAGACTTGACAACTCTTTCAGTGAGGAATTTTTTCCTAATAGCCAATCTAAACCTCCCCTGGCACAACTTGTGGCTGTTTCCTGTTGTCCTACCACCCACCTAGCTACAACCTCCTTTCAGGTAGTTGTAAAGAACAATAAGGTCTCCCCTCAGCCTCCTTTTCTCCAGGCTAAAAAAACGCAGTTCCTTCAGCCACTCCTCATAAGACTTGTGCTGTAGACCCTTCACCAACTTTATTGCTCTTCTCTGGATGCACAAATGCGCTGTCTATTTTAAAGTGCCAATATAAAACATTGTTTTACTCTATGATTGAAGAAGAATCAGAGTGAAAATGAAGTTTTAGTAATATTAGTTTAGTCCATAAGTGTCAAGATTAATTTCACTATTACAGATATGGATTTACATACCTATGTGATTTTTATTAACCAGCCTTGCTTTTCATTCGGGTAGAAGGAAAGCTTTTATTCTTTCAGCTTCATATTAATGAAATGGAGTGAAATTAATGAAGTGGGGAACTTTTCATATTTAATTGGTATTTTTGACGCTTGGAATCATGAACGGTAATGAGGATTCAGAATTTTTGTGCTGACACTTCCTTTTTTTTAATTTTTCAGGCACGACCAGAAGTTGACCCACTGGAGGAGGCAGACATGAATGAAGATGAAGAAGAGGAGAAGGAGGTGGATCTTTTTGTTCCAGGTTCTTCGTATATCAAGCTGTTATCTCTAACACCAGCTTCTGTTTTAGGAGGTATAATATATTTAGTATTTGAGGTTGCTTTGCAGACTTATGATTACAGTGACTGTACAGACATGTGGCTTTCTTATAATGGAGTGTCACGTTAAGCCGCTACCTTTTTTTTTTTTTTTTTTTCCCTGGGAAAATATCTTAACAAATTACAGGAAAAGAATGTAAAGTAAAAGTTTAGAGGCAATCAAAACCCCCAGCCCATTTTCAGGAAGGCAGCAGGTCAGATGTCCCGATGGTGGAAAAAATACTTATAACATAATTTAAAAATCCCTATATGTCCTATAGGAAAAGCCAATTGCTTATAATTTACTTCAAGTGCCCATTGTTTTATCACAGTACAACTTCAACAGGGAGGACTGAGCAGACATTTTTAAAGGCAGTTTTTTATTTTAGCCCACCAGGGACTAAAAAAACAACCCACACCCAAACCCATAGCGTTTTATAAAAGAGAGGATTAATAGTATTAAAACAGTGCTATATACAAAATCTAATCAATCAATAAAGTGCTAGGCTTAATGCTCAATTTTAGTGATGTGTATTGATACTGACATATACTTCAACAGCTGGTCTCTGGTTGATGCACTTGTTTTGACATCTATGCAGCTGAATCGCATTTGGTATTTGGGATTTTTAGTGTTTACTTGATTAATGGTATCTTTCACTTCTAGCTACAATATTATGAGGTTAGTACATGGACACAGGCATTGTTATTTCACTGTTTATACAACACCTGCAATCTTAATGTGTGATTGCAACCTGTAAATGTTACCATGAGATAGTAGTAGTATTTTGTAATACTTTCCCCCAGTGGAGGCTCCTAGAAAGATCCATTCATTAAATACTCCATGCATTGGAGTCTGGAGTATGTGCAAGCTCACCTAGAGAAAAGACTATATGCACTAATTAGTAAGTTCTGGAAGCTTTGTGGGGAAGACTGGTATAACCTGTTTCAATGGAAGAAAGTGATATATCTGGGCAGAAAACTCAAGCTGCGTAATGGATGCTGAGACAGGCAATTTACGAGGAAGATGAGAAACCAAAATGGACTTAGAGAGAACAGATTGAATAAAAAGATGCAGCAACCCCAAACTGGTATAAAGCACACAGCCCAAATATTCACTGAGTAGATTCTCCCCCAGAGGAGTCTTCATCTTTTAACGCTGGTAGTTAACACAGAACACAGAACAGTTGAGTTGGAGTTAAATCCAGTTGGCGGACAGTCACAAGTGGTGTTCCCCAGGGCTCAGTATTGGGGCCAGTTCTCTTTAATATCTTTATCAATTATTTGGAGGAGGGGACCGAGTGCACCCTTAGTAAGTTTGCAAATGACACCAAGTTGTGTGGGAGTGTTGATCTGCTTGAGCATAGGAAGGCTCTACAGAGGGATCTGGACAGTCTGGATTGACAGGCCAAGGCCAACAGTATGAAGTTCAACAAAGCCAAGTGCCGGGTCCAGTGCTTGGGTCATGACAATCCTATGCAGCGCTACAGGTTTGGGGAAGAGTGGCTGGAAAGCTGCCCAGTGGAAAAGGACCTGAGGGTCTTGGTTGACAGCCAGCTGAATATGAGCCAGCAGTGTGCCCAGGTGGCCAAGAAGGCCAATAGCATCCTGGCTTGTATTAGAAACAGTGTGGCATGGCCAGCAGGACTAAGGAAATGATCATCCTCCTGTACTCAGCACTAGTGTAGCCGCACCAAGGATACTGTGTTCAGTTTTGAGCCCCTCACTACAAGAAAGACATTGAGATGCTGGAGCATGTCCAAAGAAGAGCAACGAAGCTGGTGAGGGGTCCAGAGAACAAGTCTTTTGAGGAGTGGCTGGGATTGTTTAGCCTGGAGAAAAGAAGGCTGAAGGGAGACCTTATCACTCTCTACAACTACCTGAAAGGAGGTTGTAGAGAAGTGGGTGTTGGTCTCTTCTCCCAAGTATTAGGTGATAGGACAAGAGGAAACAGCCTCAAGTTGTGCCAGGGGAGGTTTAGATTGGGTATTAGGAAAAATTTCTTCACCAAAAGGGTTATCAAAATTGGAACAGGCTGCCCAGGGAAGTGGTGGAATTGCCATCCCTGAGTTATTTAAAAGACAGGTAGAGGTGGAGCTTAGGAACATGTCAGACTTGTCCGAAACCTGGTAGTCAGAGAATTAAAAATAATACCATATAACAAACTATAAACTTCAGACAAAAGCTATTTATTTATTAGTATTATTCAGAGATATATCTCTGCAGGAAGAATGCTAAGAACTTTGTTCCTGTGGTGTTAGTTACCCCTTTTCTTTTTTTTCATTCAGACTGATTGCAAGCTTTAAAACATTTGCTGCACATCTAGGTGTTTCCTTAAATTTATTCAGATTTTCTAGTTTGAGTTATATCTGGCAGCCTAGATCCTTGGGCTGTATGTCTTGCATGAAGAATTGCTTTTGAATGGCTTGTAAGTATTAAGTCCTTTGGCATAACTAGCAAGTGCAGTAATACAACAGCAGTGGATATTACCTGTGCTAGGATGCCTCTGTCAATGTGGATGGTTACCACCAAAGAAAGAGCTATCCTCTTTCACAGAATTTCTTCTCTATTGCTGTAGCCACCCTAAAAAAAAAAAAAAAAAGCTCTTGTAAAAGTCTAGAGCAGGTCCATGGCTAGTGTTTTCATGTCAATAAATTTATTTTTGTTGGAAGAGTATATAGTGTCGATGATTCCCGAGGACAAAGATTTATAGTTTCTGTCTGAATCACTGTAGTGAAAATTGCTACCTGAATTCAGAGGGTTTTGTTTCAAGAGTGTTGGCATTACAGGTGGAGGAAAAAAAAATAATTCAACAAATGTAGGTGCCCTTCCTGCCATGCTACAAAAACCTATCAGACTTAGACTGCTAATCCACTATGAAGTTGAATTCGGAAAGAGCATTGCTGAAAACCACAGGAACTTGCTGAAAATAGGAAATTTGAGGTAGTTCCAGGATAAAACTATTTCATTCCATGCTGCCATAGGTATTTCTTGGACCTAGAAAGGACAAGTGAGTGCCCTTTTGTCTCCTTTGTCCTCTAGTTCCTGGTCAAAGCAGGACTGCATATGATTTGGGAACTTGTATGCCAGTTTCAAGCCTAGTGTGAAACAGTTATTATAAATCCTCTTAAAAATTAATTACAGAAAGCACTAACAGACTTTTAAAAATACCAGGTTTGCAATGTGCTGGTACAATGTTGGCTCTGAATTGGGATGTGGTAACAAACACTATGCAGTCACATAGTCACTATAGAACAAGAGGAAATGTCATAGAATCATAGAATTGCTGAGGTTGGAAGGGACCTTTAAGATCATCAAGTCCAACCATGTCTTAGAACATGAGGAAATAGCTTCAAGTTGTGCCAAGGGAAGTTTAGATTGGATATTAGAAGAATTTCTGTACTGAAAGGGTCATCAGGCATTGGAATGCATTACCCAGGGCAGTGGTGGAGTCCCCATCCCTGGAGGTATTTAAGGGTCATGTAGATATAGTGCTTAGGGACATGGTTTAGTAGTGGGCTAGTCAGTGTTAGGTTAATGATTGGACTAGATGATCCTACAGGTCTTTTCCAATCTAGGAGATTCTGTGATAGATGTACATACATGGTACATACAGAAACACAACCCTTTTCTCTAATGTGTGCTTGTAAAGGCTTTTTCAGATTGACTTCACAAATGAACAATAACTTTCTATTAATTCTAACTAGGTTTAAAATTATACAGACTATAAAATGCATAGCTTTAGAAAGCACACAACTTAATAAACATTTTGTACTGCTGTCGTAACAGAAATCAAGGGAATACTCTCTCTGGATCCCCTGTTTGCATAGACATGCTCTGTCTCCATCTAGCCTCTTTGCATTGCGCTTCTCTTAAATGTCTTTAAGAACAACCTGTTTTCAGAGGCAATATTTTTCACTAGGTTGGTAAACATCAGTTTTATTTCTCATTGTCCATCTGTCAACATGTGCCAGTGTTACTGGTGTAGCAGTCAAAGAATGCAGTCCAACAGCTCAGAGAATAGTTAAGGCTATTTTTCTTCCCAACCTAAGTATATGACATGACTTACTCTGAGCCTCTTGAAGTTGCAGTGGCAGTAGGTATGGTGTCAAATAGACTTGATAAGAGTTCTCAATTCTTTGACCTTGAACTTTCATCTGATTGTGTCATTACTAGTTTATCTAAGCATATCTCCCCTGAAGCACAGATGTCATTTTGGGTTTTCCAGGGTTTGTTTGGCCTCTCAGTCATCAAGCTCTGACATTCCATTTCCTGTCTCCTTCTTGCACTTCATCCAGCATTTGAAGAGTTTGCAGCATCACTTGTGAAACAGGAGATGACCAACATGCCCCGTGGTGTCTATCATTCTGCCTTGAGAGGAGGGACCGTGCGCTCAGACCAGGGGAAGACTATGGCAGGTGTTCCAAACTTCTTGCTGAAAATGTATGAGAGGAACAAACAACCAGGCATGACGCCAGGCCTTGCAGGTACGCTGTCACTTTCTTGAAGTTAGACAAGTATATGTGTTTTGACCCAAAGATTTCTATGAATCCAAGAGTGAATCACTTTCAGAAATAAAGTCCTATGCTACTTGCATATGTTTACATATGCTTTTAAATTGTTGGCTTTATTTAGTTAACTTTACTTTGCTTTGGGTTTTCCACTGACTTATGCAAGACTTTTGAACTATTAGCACGAGTGTTGGTATTGACCTTTTATTTTTTTTTTCCCCTTACCTCCCTCTTTAAGCTGGCATGTTGTTGTGTTACGACCTTCCAGTTCATATGGGCAAAGACGGGAAGCCTATTAACCGATTTCTGGTCAGCAGGGGACGCAATTTCCAGCAAATGTTGGTAGCCCTCATTCATGAGGTAAGTTGTGACTTTTCTTCCCTTCTCAGAAGTATTATGCTTCCTTCCCTGCCTTACTACCTCTGGGGTATAGAAATCCCCCCCAGGTGCTGTGTAATGAAGGCAGTGTCAGCAGGGTTGTGAAGTACCTCAGATGGCAAGTTCTTCTCTCAAACTAGTAAAAATAAAAACCAAAAACCACCCTTAAACACAGATCTCAAGGTATCTAGTCATGTATGTAAATTGAATAGGTATTTTCCCTCTTGACCTCTTTACTGCTAAAGAATGAAAGCAGAAGCTGGAGATAATGTACCTCATCATCACAGGATTGTGCAAGTAAATTAATGAATGTTTTCTAACTGCTTGGATGCTCCAGTGGAGAGCACCAGGGGAAGTCCTTAAGGATATTGCAAAATATGTCAGAAGAGCAGATTTAGAGTAACGAGTTATGAATGAAACGTGGGCTTGCATAGCATCCAGAAAGTAAAGTTCTGCCTTCTATGTAGTTGCTTCATTGAGTGGGGCCAGAGCTTCTGCAGAAAAATGTATTTAATTGTATTATAATAAAAGGCATGGCCTTTGAAAGATCCTGGAGAACAGGCGAGGTGCCTGAGGATTGGAAGAAAGCCCATGTCACTCCAGTCTTCAAAAAGGGCAAGAAGGAAGACCCAGGAAACTACAGGCCAGTCAGACTCGCCTCCATCCCTGGAAAGATGATGGAACAGCTTGTTCTGGGCGTCATCTCAAAGCATCTGGAGGAAAAGGTGGTTATCAGAAGTAGTCAACATGGATTCACCAAGGGGAAGTCATGTCTGACTAATCTGATAGCCTTCTATGATGGCATGACTGGATGGATAGATGGGGAGGGCAGTGGATGTTGTCTGCCTTGGCTTCAGCAAGGCTTTCGACACTGTCTCCCACATCATCCTCATAGACAAGCTTAGGAAGTGTGGGTTAGATGAATGGATAGTGGGGTGGATTGAAAACTGGCTGACAGATAGAGCTCAGAGGGTTGTGGTTGGTGGTGCACAGTCTAGTTGGAGGTTTGTAACAAGTGGTGTTCCTCAGGGGCCAGTACTGGGTCCAGTCCTGTTCAATATATTAATCAATGACCTGAATGAAGGGATAGAGTGTACCATGAGCCAGTTTGCTGGTGACACCAAACTGGGAGGTGTGGCTGACACACCGGAAGGCTGTGCTGCTGTTCGGTGTGACCTGGACAGGCTGCAGAATTGGGCAGAGAGAAACCTTATGAAATTCAACAAAGGCAAGTGTAAGGTACTGCATCTGGGGAGGAATAACCCCATGCATCAGTACAGGTTGGGGGCTGACCTCCTGGAGAGCAGCTCTGTGGAAAGGGACCTGGGAGTCCTGGTGGACAACAGGATGACCATGAGCCAGCAATGTGCCCTTGTGGCCAAGAAGGCCAATGGCATCCTGGGGTGCATCAGGAAGAGTGTGGCCAGCAGGTCGAGGGAGGTCATCCTCCCCCTCTACTCTGCCCTGGTGAGGCCGCATCAGGAGTACTGTGTCTAGTTCTGGGCTCTCCAGTTCAAGGAGGACAGGGAACTGCTGGAGAGGGTCCAGCAATGGGCTACAAAGATGATTGAGGGACTGGAACATCTTTCTTATGAGGAAAGACTGAGGGACTTGGGTCTTTTCAGTCTGAGGGGGGATCTTATCAATGCTTATAAATACTTAAAGGGAAGGTGCCAGGGGGATGGGAACAGTCTTTTTTCAGTGGTGCCCAGTGATAGGACAAGAGGTAATGGGCACAAACTTGAATATAGGAAGTTCCATCTAAACATGAGGGGGAACTTCTTTACTTTGAGGGTGGCAGAGCACTGGAAGAGGCTGCCCAGAGAGGTGGTGGAGTCTCCCACTCTGGAGACATTCAAAATCCACCTGGACGTCGTCCTGTGCAGCCTGCTGTAGGTGACCCTGCTCTGGCAGGGGGGGTGGACTAGATGATCTCCAGAGGTACCTTCCAACCCCTACCTTTCTGTGATTCTGTGAAAAGGCATGTATTAAACTGTTATATAAGCTGAATTACAATGGTATGAAGATCAATTTTAAACTACTGTGTTGTAAACACTCACCTGTTGCCCTGTTAAAGCACCAAATACAATCTCTGGTAAAAAAATTAAATTATTTATTTGTGTGTACTAGCAGTGAATATAACATCCAGCAGCACATCAGAAATTGACCTTTCTCGTGCTAACGAGCTACCTTCTCAATCATAGAAAGACAGCCTTAAAATGGCTTGCTTGACAAACCATGGGTTTTCTTATTGAATGTGGTGAACTGGATGGAGGTAGTGATACATACCAATGATTGGAGACAGAAATATTATATTAAGTGTCTCAGTATTTTACAAAGTCAATTGGTTCAAGGTGTAGTAAAACTAAAAAGAAAACCAAGTATGTTTGAAATATAAATCTAAGCACAAAACATCTTCAGACAATCCTAACTGCACACTTTTAGTGTGAATTCACAATAACGACATGTTTTGATCAAAATTTTAGAAGTATTTCTGTTCTCAGCTTATACTGCTTTAAAAGACAAAAAAGTATTTTCTTGCCTTTTTTCCTTTGTGTACATAAACAGTTGGAGTTAGGGATGTCAGGAAAAAGGTATTTGGGCCTTTGTGTAGAAAAGCAAGTCCCTGGACTCATCCGACTGAATTTCATGCCTTAGTGTTTGTTTAGTCCTTAGTGTTCTAAGGAACGGAGTTTCACGGTAAAAACAGGGAGCTTAAGGTATAAAGCTGTCAAATAGCAGTATTGGTCTCAGAAAATTGAGTTAGTGGGACCTAGACTCATCTTTTCCCAGCAGTGGCTATAGCAATTGACATGTTTTTGCAAAGTCGTTGCTTCAGAGTTCAACACAGCACATTAAGCAGGGGTTTTTAGGGGTTTTAAATTACCGGAATGACACTTCTTCACTGCTGCTTTGACTCCTTTTTATTTTGGGTGGGGGTTTTTTTAACTCTTATAGTGACTTTTTAAGTAAAGTAAGAAGCATTTCATTAAAAAGAAGACTTAAAGTTGCCTTTGAAGCATTGCAGGCAGCATAAAGCTCCAAAAAAAGTGTGAGGTGGATGTAAACGCTGAGGAATTACAATTAATTGGGAGATAGCAAGCATCTATTTATTTTACCTCTAAAAACCCCCAGCAGTTGGCATTTCCTTAGGGATTATCAGTCATCAATATAATTGCCATACTGGGATAATAACATTTTTATCTCTTCAGTGATTTGATCTATGCTCACATCTGTAGAATATGAACCTACAGGTTGCGTATCTGTCTGGATCTGTATATGCTTAGTTGCCATTATTACACTTAGTTTTTTGAATACTGGGGTATGGTGAGTGGCTTGAGGCAACCAGTTTCATTTTTGTGAGATTCTTTATGTGTAAGTGTGATGCCTCAGATCCCTCTACCAAATAAATGAGTTACATGAGGTTTGTATTGCCGTGGTTTGGCTTCAGCTGGCAACAAAGAACCACACGGCTGCTCACTCAAACCACACAGCCGTGGGGGAAAATCGGAAGAAAAAGGCAAAACTCGTGGGTTGAGATAAAGGCAGTTTAACAGAACAGCAAAGGAAAGAGAAAAACAATGACAGTAACACCAACAGAGGAATGTACAAACACGATTACGATACCACTGCCCACCCACCAGACCCAGGCAGCCCCAGCCCACTCTGAGCCTCGAGTTCCTGCCCCGTCCTCCGGCCAGCTCCCTCTATATACTTATATACTGGGCATGGCTGTCACATGGTATGGAATACCTGTCCCCCTGTGCCAGATCCTTGGGGAAAATTAACCCTATCCCTGCCGGAACCAGGACAGTATACAGAAAAAATAATGTCGTCTTGTATGTTTGAAAGTCTATAAAGCATACAAATAACAAATACCTGGGTTTAGCTGCCATTCAAATCTAACAGTAACAAGAACAGTAAAAAGGTAATTTATTGTTAAACCATAATGGCCCAGACGTGTTTTGTCTCCTAGGTGCTATTCTAGTTGAGGGATTGGATGCAGCCGTAATACCTGTCAGCAGCATCAGATTAAGATGCAGAAAGGTTTTTTTGATGTTATTTGAACTGGTATCTCATGGGAGGCAGAACATACATTCAGTAAAAAACGGTGCGTTTGAAATGCTGTATTGCCCTTTACTGGTCACTGGTGACTTGAAATAGGAAGATCATCTTTCCCCCAGCAATGGGGATGTGCTGTTTGATTATTAAACAAAGCTTGTTAACCTCTCTTTGAGAGGATGTGTGAGTTACTGTAGTCACAGTAGTCAGAAGTCACATAGACCGTGGGTTTTCTTTGTTTTCTCTATGGCTGCGCATCATACTGTGTAACAAGTCTGTGATGTTTATTTATCACAGTCACGTGGGCTAGATTAGCTAATACATTACCTGTGACTGTTTCAGGTTTTGAAGTAGTTCTTAGGGGTTTATGGAATAATCTCTTACCAGCTTCACTTATCTTTGTTGTGAAAATAAATGAGGATGAACAGTCACAGAATCACAGAATTTTCAGAGTTGGAAGGGACCTCTAGAGATCATCTAGTCCAACTCCCCTGCCAAAGCAGGATTGCCTAGAGCACATTACTCAGGACTGCATCCAGGCGGGTCTTGAAAATCTCCAGAGAAGGGGACTCCACAACCTCCCTGGGCAGCCTGTTCCAGTGCTCTGTCACCCTAACTGTAAAGAAGTTTTTCCGTGTGTTGGAACGGAACTTCCTATGTTCCAACTTATGCCCATTGCCCCTCGTCCTGTCATTGGGAACCACTGAAAAGAGTCTGGCTCCATCCTCCTTCAACCCACCCTTTAGATATTTATAAGCAGTAATAAGGTCTCCCCTCAGCCTTCTCTTCTCTAGGCTAAAGAGTCCCAGCTCTCTCAGCCTTTCCTCATAAGGGAGATGCTCCAATCCCTCAATCATCTTGGTTGCCCTTCGCTGGACTCTCTCCAGCAGTTCCCTGTCCCTCTTGAACTGGGGAGCCCAGAACTGGACACAGTATTCCAGTTGTGGCCTCACCAGTGCCGAGTAGAGGGGGAGAATGACCTCCCTCGACCTACTGGACACACTCTTCCCTATGCAGCCCAGGATTCCATTGGCCTTTTTGGCGACAAGGGCACATTGCGGGCTCATTGACAATTTGTTATCTACCAGGACTCCCAAATCCTTCTCCTCAGAGCTACTTCCCAGCAGGTCCACCCCTAACCTATACTGGTGCCCAGCATTCTTCCTCCCCAGGTGCAGGACCCTGCACTTGCTTTTGTTGAACCTCATTAGGTTCTTCTCTGCCCAGCTCTCCAGCCTGTCTAGGTCACGCTGGATGGCAGCGCGGCCCTCTGGAGAGTCAGCCACCCCTCCCAGTTTGGTATCATCAGCGAACTTGCTGAGGATACACTCCGTCCCCTCATCCAGGTCATTAATGAATATATTAAACAAAATTGGACCAAGTATCAACCCCTGGGGGACACCACTGGTTACAGGCCTCCAACTAGACTTCGTGCCACTGATTACAACCCTCTGAGCCCTGTCACACAGCCAGCTCTCAATCCACCTCACTGTCACCTCATCTACCCCACACTTCCTCAGCTTCCTAATGAGGATGTTATGGGAGACAGTGTCAAAAGCCTTGCTAAAGTCAAGGTAGATGACATCCACGGCTCTCCCCTCATCCAGCCAACCAGTTACATCATCATAGAAGGCCATCAAATTGGTCAAACATGATTTACCCTTGGTAAACCCGTGTTGACCACTTCCAATAACTCCCTGTTCCTCAATGTGTTTGGAGAGGACATCCAGAATGAGTCGCTCCATTACCTTCCCAGGGACCGATGTGAGACTAACCAGTCTGTAGTTTCCCGGGTCCTCCTTCTTGCCCTTTTTTGAAGATTGGAGAGATGTCGGCCTTTCTCCAGTCCTCAGGCACCTCTCCTGTTACCCATGATCTTTCAAAGATGATGGAGAGTGGAGTAGCAATCACATATGTTCACATCATGTACCGTATGTTTTGATGGTTCTGTAAATGTATGTTTTGGATTAAAGTTATTAGACTAGCTACCTGCCCATCTTTTCTTTCTTAAGTGGAGATGAAGGGAACAGTTCATGGTATGTGCAGAAAGCACGGAGGCAGCCTGGTTTTGGCACACAGATGTAGCAAATGGTGGCACTGACCATCTGAACTGGTGCAGTGTTTTTAAAATAAAGGAGGATGGTCTTGCCTTTGCACGTTTCTCAATATTCAACTCTTTGCGTTGGAAATAGCAATTATTTCTCCCTAATAATTAGTAATATTTACAGGCACAATTGCAAAGTTGCGTGCCAGTGGTGAGTTGTACAGTAGTAAGTACTGCTCTACAAATAATAATCATGTTAGGCACCCTTTATACTCACAGGAGAAGCATTCTCTGCTTCTCTGCTTCTGTTTTAAGTGCGTTCATTAAATGTGCTGTGATGGCATGCATGTTTGAGCAGTAAAATGGAAAACTCCTTCTGTACATTTCTTTCCTTGTTTGATTTTGATATAATCAAGAGAGTCCAGGTCTTATTCAAACCTGAAGCACCTTGAGATGACAGTTGGATTTTCTGGAACAGAATTTGCTGCAGCATATTCTTCTGTGCCTAGGTATTTCAGTGGAGGTAGTTCAGGTTATGAACTACTTTGCGCTGGTTTCCACTACTGAATTTACTGAATCTCTCTCCTCCAGTGATGAAATGTATTCAGGAAGTAAGTTTGTTGACAGAGTTTTGCTTTTTTCCTCCTCAGTCTAATGTGCCTTGGAGAAAGGCAGAATTTTTTTTTTCTCACAAAGGAATGCTTGGGGAAGGATTTGGAAGTGTCTGCATGCAAGTTTTTTTAAAAAGAGCCTCTAAGCAAAATTTGAGATGAAGAGATGCTACTTCACTATTTCATTGATATGGATATGTAATGCTAGCCTTATTTATAAAATCACTGCGGCTACAGTTTATATGTCCCACATGTGAGAAGGGCATTTAAATACATGCCTAAACATTTCACTGACATAGGGATATTGTCTAAAACACATTTTCAGAGCCACATATTTGTTAGAGATGAGCTGAATTTAGGAGCTGTGTGAGTTGGCAGGACTATCAAGATGGAAACCTGTTGTACTTAGTAAAAGAACTTATTTGGATTCCCAATCTCCCTGCTCTACAGCATTTTTTAAGATGGGCCATAAATGTTAATAGTATCGCTGTTTGTAGGTTCTTAAAACAGTATTATCTCAGTTAGATACTCAGGGAAGTGACAGAAACATGCTTAATTTCACTGTTCCCTAAATTTGTTTTGTGTGCCCTCTGCTGGCTATGAATCAGTGCAAAACGAGTGAGCGATATACAAAGATCTGTTGCAGCACGGAGGCGCCAGTGTTGAAAGAAAACTCATCCAGATCTTGCAATGGTGTTTGATTTTTATTGGGAGTGCACTGCAGAGGGGAAATGGGCTTCTGATTTCATTTGAAATTACTTACCAGTCTTGCAGAAATGTGCAAAACTTGTGCCACGTGTGTTCAGAGGTGTTGAAGTACAGGAGTAGCATCTCCCGCGGTTTGCCAGCATTCCCTGTCTTGGGTTTTGGCCAACACAGTCTCTTGCTTGTGTGTCTTTTCAAGCAGACATGTCCTTGTCAATCAACAGGCTCAGATTACTAGCTCCTAGCTCATGCTGTTTCTCATTGCATCAGATGTCAGGCCTCAGCTCTTCCTTGAAAACTACTTGGCAGCCTGGTCTGGCTATGCTGCCTCCTAAGAACATACCAGGACCAGTGTTGAAGTGTTTTACAACCGCTTGTCATAGGCTCAGAAGTGCCTTGAGCCTTCTTCCCTGTGCCTCCCAACATCTTCTTACGTATAAATTGCACACTCAAAGGAATACGAACTTCGCTTGTTGTCAGCTTTGTCTATGCTTGCTAGTATTAGTTAACTAACGCTTAATGTAGTTGTTGTTATCATTGTGTATCCAGTGATAGAGGATAAGATTGCTGGTTTCCTGTACTGAAACAGTGGGCATCAGCACAGTTTATGTGATAATCTTCAGCGCTATGTCCAACCATTTTTAGTTGTAGATGTATTTTTATTTGAGAGTTACGTGAAGATGTTCTATTCCCTTTTGTCTTCCTCTCATTCCACATGTCTGCAAAATGTTTACTGCCATGAAGAAAGTTAATCAAAAGCTGCTCAGCAGTTCTGCTGGTCATCAAGCACATCTCCAAATTTTAGAAAAGATGTGCAAGGTGCTAATACATTCCCGATTAGACCATGTTGTCTAGTTGCTTTAAATGCAACAATACACCTAAAGCTCTATATTTCCCGCATGAGCACCTGGAGTGTTTTGAAGGCCTGCTTTTGCTCTGGTGCACAAGTGTGGATTACACAGTAAACTTCATGATTTAGACAAATCTAAATGCACAAGTCTAAAGTAGTTTCAGACTAGAGGCAAAGGGGAAGACTGGAGTTACTGCAGATGCCTTGGGAACCTAAGGCAAACAATTCTGACGGGAGCCATGCCTGCTCAGTAACTTGTTGGAGGAATTGATGATCAGAGATGAGACGGTGTGTGAATAAAATTTTGGCTAAAAAGGAAGGACTAGTGTTACTGGGTCATTTAAAGATGAGATTTGTTTTTTCTGCAGGGTGTATTTGTATTGGCTGTGGGGTGGAGTAGGTCCTATCTTCTGGTGGACTTAGATTGTATTTATTTGTGTAGATGTGCTAGTACTTAATCAAAACTGTTGTAAGTTGACCACTGACAGTGAGCATAAAGCTTTAGCACAGTCCTTTGTTTTTTGTTATAAGATCCATGTACAGAAAGAATATTGGCTGCTTTTTGTAGATCATGTGGGACGTAAAATAGAGGAGATGAAGCAGGAAGACTTCGGAAGATAGTTAACAGACAAGGGGAGTTCAGTTGTTTATCTTGGTTAACCATTCTGTACAGAGGAAGCCACTGGAGCACATGACAGAGAAAGGAGGGTTTTACATACCTTGAGGCATGGAGTGTTTTACACATTAACAATGACTAGTCCTGTAATAAAATAAAACAGGAGGAATAAAAAGGAAGAATAATAACCTTATGGGATTAAGCCTGGCAAGATTTGTTACTCTAGGTGGGCTTTGCACAATTTTTGATCACAGCTCACAGGGTTTTCCCATAACTCAGGGAGTCTGGTGTGTTCTTTTAATTTAGAAATAGAAAATGTAGGCCTTAAACAGCTGATACTGAGATATATCCCAGCTCACCTCAACCTGACATGTTTGCCTTTTCTTTGTTAAAAACTGATTACCCTGGAAACTGCTGACATTAAATAATTTATTTCCAAGGGAGTCCAAATGGCTGTGGTGACATTTTTTCATCATTTTGTCAGACAGTAGAAATAAATGGATGGTAGCAAGAAAATCCATTCTGTATGCCCACGATGGAATATGATGAGATATTGTAATGCACACCCACCATTTTGATTACGGATCTTTTGTTGGTTTTGGGTCTGAAAACACAGCCGTTTAAAAGGAGAGGACACCTGACCTCCGACTTGACTTTAATAAAATGTTGCTGCAATTAAGACAGTCCTGGAGAGCGGGAAATAGAGACTTTTCTAATTAGTTGTGATATGCATTTTTTTGTGAATTAATATATTTTTGTTTATAAAATGCATAACATGCAAATCACGGGGGGAGAGTTACGTATACTATGCAGGACTCCAATGTCTGGAAAAGCTTTTTTGTTAGCCTTGAATTTGTGATCCATTCTGTTTAACCTATCCCTGTAATTACTTCATTAATCTACCAAGGGCTAGAAAATGGCTTGCTACTGAGATCCCTTGACTTCTTTTTTTTGTCTTTCAACATGCTCTGAAAAAGCCTTTGAGTCAGTTTGCTATGATACTTGCTGAAGTATCCTTGGGTTCCTGAGGAAGGTCTGTGCACATACATCAGATTGTGTAGTCGACTGTTTGCGTTATTCTTTTGTTGTGAAGTTCAGGCTGTCATACCTATGTGAGATTTGGAGGCAAGCAAGGAGAGCTGTGGTGTATTTCTTGAAACTATCTTTGAGGCAGTGTTGTTTTCTTCCTGTTAGTTCTATACTGGTGCTTCCTAGAAAGAAACTTTGTGATTCCTTTCTTTTTTTAACAATGCCTTTCCTTAAAGGAAGTTTGAACTGTGTACTTGAACATAGTTACTTATACCCCAGTCACGGACACTAACTCCTTTTGAATAATCTTCCCTGTGTAGTCTACTTGTATTTATTTTAAGCCTTTGTTTAAAGCTTTTAAAGCTTTTAGAAGCACCTAAGATTTACTAAAACTATGACAAACATAAACTGCACTGACATCTTTGTGTGTATTTTTGTCTACCAGTCCTACTAAATGTTGTGCTTATTGCCACATATAATTCCACTGCTCTCTCTGGGATCAATTATCTGTTGAACTACCTGAAGCAACTGGTTTTGTCTGGCCTGGGTAATTAAGTTGAGAGTAACTTGGTGTGGGTAAAATCAGAAAGCAGAACAAAGTACATTATAATTTTAGTTTCCTACAACCATGTGTAATGTCCTATGGCTGCAAGCAAATGATTGCCTGTAAATGACAGGTTGGAGAACATACATTCTGCATATGTTAGACTTAATGTAACCACTTCTACCTTTTCTGATGTGTTGCACAGGTTAACATTCAGCCTTCTGAATGGCACCGCTCCATACTGCTGCCACAGTCCTGGTTAGGATTTATGAGTCGAACGTACAATGCAGTCCTGCAGGTAATTTTGAGGTATATAATATTGTGCACATTAATGCTCATTCGAGTGGTATGAGTTTTATTTCTACCAGCAAGAGCATCCATGCAAGTTAGAATAATTTAAGAATAAAGCTTGAGGTGTTTCATAATGAAATTTATTAAAAGGAAATAAAAATGACTCTTCATTTAATGGGAGCACAGTCTGGGATACTTTGTAGAAGTTTAACTTCTGCTTACAGTTCAGGCTCTTGCACTCATGTTCCTGTGTGAAGTTGCAGAATTTGTCAATTGTTAGGATTTTTAGAATCTGAAATTTTAGCTAGAGCTTTAACCTGTTATTTTGAGTAGGAATTTTGTAATAATAGTATCACAAAGGACACAGAAGCTATCAAGGAATAATTAATTAAATACAACTTCTCTTAACCAGCATGTAATTGTGTCACACTTTGAGGGACTTGTCTCTTGATTTTTCTACCCTATCTAATGATTAGGAAATATCTTAAAACCTCTCTTTTATTAGGTTAGCTGATGTGATATCTAGAGCAATGTAGTGTCATTTGTTTTTTCAGCAGGGAAATGATCTAAAAAACTTTTAAAAATAGCTGCCTTCTAGAAGGCTCTGTTTGTGCTACTAGAAGGGCTTATTTGTTTGTATTTCCAAGCCACATCAGCTGTTTTCAGTGTGAGCAGCTCAGGTTGCTGAGTGGATTCTGGAAGCTTTGACTGCTCCTTGTTTTGCTGTGCAGCGAAACATATGCTCCTCTAACATTTTCAAAACAAATTTTATCTTGGCCATCAGCAAAATATCAGATTCTAAGCAAAGCCGGCCCCATTACATGCAGGGAGCTGCTATTCAAATTGTGATTTTAGGTGGTAACTACAGAGGGGGACATTGTTGCTTGTATTTAATTACTTCCCTGTTTTGCTTCCCCTCTGAGGCAAGATTTCACAAGAAGCTTGGCATTTACCAGACTTGTTTCTGAAAGCCTCTCTAGGATTTTGTGCCATTTTACAGGGCAATAGAGCCTATTTTTGTTGCTTCTGGAGTCCCTCACTGGAGACTTTTTTTTTAAACTAAGTCCTGGTATCTTTACTTACTCCTTGTGCTTCTTATACTATATTTCATCTGAGATGACCAAAAGAGACTACAGTATAATATGAGTAGTCTATATAGTACATAATTCAGTATGTCTGGACAGATAGTAATCATTTCTACAGTTTGGAGGCAGATATTCGTAGAGTCCAGTTTGCCAAAATACTTGTGTGAGATTTTTTTCCCTTTGGACACCTGAAAGTCCTTTTGTCTTTTATTATGTCTACTCACATGATTAAGCACTTCTGCCGATTTTTGCATTCTGCGTTTTTTTGAGACTGAAGTCAGCTTTGTCATGATGATCCTATAGGTCTTGATTTAGTACAGAACTTAAGCCAATGTTTTTGTGTTTGGGGAAATTGCAATAGGTTTTCGCATAGTTTTTGTGCAACCTTCTCTTTACTTAGGGTGTTGTATCTATCTGCTCCTTTAATCTCTGTTGAGAGTCACCTTTTGAGTGACATCTGGATTTACGGGTTGACTCTTGTATTTTCAGGTTTTTATGCACACCCAATCTGCAAGCGTTCAGTACCTGAAAAACACATCTTATGTGCCTAGATTTTTCACTTAAGGCTTAATAACCTACTAAGGAGCAGTAACTGACAACCTAAACAAGTTGAGATGTAGTTGTCTCGTGGTTGGAGACAACGAAAGCTGCTTAATATGTTTAGATAACAATTGTTAGAGGCCAGAATCCATATCATGTCCTTTAAGGTACAGAAAGAACTGTTGCAGGAGATCACACGGAGTTTGGGGTCATAGAAGGGAAAAGGACAAGGAATTCTGCTTTAAGTAATGAATCAAGAAAGTGATGTTTTGCTGTTAGAATCCATTTTAGCAAGCAGGCTTCTAAATCTCACTCCTTGCTTGGTGTACTCCTTCCCAAGGGAACTCAAAGAGATGTCTCAGTATCTGTGGCTGTTAGGCCATCTGCAGCTTGTTTTCCTCACTCAGAATAAAAAATTATAAATTCTTTTACTTAATATATTGTCTATTACAATGGGATCCCATATCAAAAACAGTTAAGTTCACTTATGAAGTAGGCCTTGAGTGGAAGGCTACAGCCGTCACCTGAGTGCTCTCTGGAGAAATCTTAGGATGATTGGCCACGTAAGATCCACTTCTGACTTATTCTGTGATTCTGCAGGGGAGGCAGGCAGAGCTGGAGATGCAGTTAAAACACGGAAAAGAGGATCCTGAAGAGGTGCAGTACAAACAATTTACAGCCTGGCTCTGGTAAGGAAGTGCCTCTCTGCTCCTGATCACTTGTAATGGCAAGTAAGGGGGCAGAGGAGGGCAAGACTTCAAAGCCTTTAGTTTTGCAATCTGAAAGACTGTATGAGCAGTAATGAAAAAAACCCAAACCACCAGATACAATGACCAAGGCAGGGGGGAGGCAGGAAGAAAGAGACTACTAGGTAGGCACCTGTAAGGATTCCAATATGTACGGGTTCACAGGTACCTCCCCCTCTACAGTATCTGAAACTTTGTAGGGTAAGCAACTGGCAGGAATGGAAAACTATATTTGGTTTGTGTCACGTTAAAGCAGAAGGATTATGCAAAGAGCAAAGCTTGTGGAGACTAAGTGAGCTGTCTCACTGAAAATGTCTTGATAAAAGAAGCGTAAGCCATGGTATGATGTATGTCATAGTGAACTGAGACACACCTCAGTTCATATGCCAAGTTGGCCATGTTAACACTGAGGATGTTGTTTAAAACCAAGCATATGATGCACACCCTGATCCATGTCCTCAACTACTTCTCTCTCAGTCAGCTGAGGAGTCTCTCAGTCTGTCAGGATTTAGCCATGTACGTGCACGGCCAGGGTAATGAGGTGGGAAGTGGGAGGCTTCATGGAGAGAAAGAACTATGAATCCATGGACAGTATAAATACTGTTTCTGTACTTATTCATAAGTGCACTGGGGACAAAGTATGTCCACACAAAACCAAAACGCCCTTCACCCATTTCCGTCAAAAGAGTGTTACTAAGTCTCACTGAACAGGAATACAAAGTCTGTCTCTGTTGTTTTATTCCAGCTAAGTCTAGATTAGAGGATTTCATAGTAAGATCCAGAATGATACCGTATTGTACAAGAGATTTTTTTATGTAGTAGTGGCACAATTTTCTGTTGTTGTTCTGCCCAATCCCTTTCTTGATGGGGTATAAAGAGAAAACATTTCCCAGGTGAGAGGAGTGCCTATGGCAATGCTGCTTGTGTAGATTTCTCCTGAACTGATTTCTGCTCTGTATTTCCTAAACAGTGTTAATGTAAGCTATGTCAAAAATTAACAGAATTCCCTTTAATAATAGAGAAATCAAAGCAGTAAGTGAACTGAGAGACCAGTATTAGCCTTCAGGTCTTTTCCTGTTCCCTCTTAATTGCTTGGTGCTTCAAGGCTCTGACTTCAGTACCCATTAAGCATTTGTGTTGGCCACTGGGTTTAACCTGATTGGGGACAGTTAGACATAAACTTTAGTGTTAATGCTTTGTTGAAGTACTGTGCAATTTTGCATTGGTATTTGCCAAGTTGGTGTGTTTCTAGCATAGGTGGGTTTGAAACTGTATGCAAAAACAGTGTGGTTGTGAAGGAAATTCTGAATAGGTTTCTCTTAAACCCTGAGTATAACTCAGTCTTAAAACATATGGCCCTGTTCTGAGGCATGCATTTTTAGTCTTCTAATCGCATGTTTTGAAACTGTGGATGGAGTGTATCTTTTTCTGTAGGACGACAGTCATGGCCAGGATGGTATTGTATGTTGTAGTATAGAGGATCTCTTTCTTTACCCAAACCTGGCCATATAGAAGATTCACTGCATCTCTGCTTCTGTCTTGATGTGAATGCAAAACTCATAAAATGCAGACAAGTAGCCTATTATAAATCAACTACAGTAATGTGTAAGAAATTGTAACTACTCCTATGGCTTTCATTTAAATGGATTCAGGTTACTGTACTTCCTAATAACATAACTGCCCATAGTGATTACCAGGAGTATAGTAAGTGTTAGATAAATTGTTATGGTTGTCCATTGTAAAACATTCTCATTTTATTATACTGAGATACAGCACAGTGATCTGGAAACTCATGTGTAACAGCTCAAAGAACAGATTTATGGCTTTTGCATGAACCTGTGTTTTACAAAAAGTGGTATGGAGTCAAACGAGTCTTTTATGAAATACTGGTAGTGCACATGAGCTTGAAGAAATGTTGGGTGGTACATAAGCACTTTTACAGTTTTTTACAGATTAATTTGTGCTAAGTCTTCTGACAGATGAAATAAGTGTTAACCTATAATGGACACATGTAAGGCATAAGGAGAAATTAGCTGAGTTTGTGCTGTAGTATAATGAACGTGGTGTAAATTCTTTCTGTTTCTGTTGCAGGGTCAGAGATATGTTGACTGATGTCATCAAAGGTGCTTCCAAGTAAGAACTGCTAATTTATTACAGATGAGAATGAGTTCTCTTTTGTGGCAGAAGATGGAAGATAATATTTCTTTTACCTTTTTTTGTCCAGAGACAGCTCAGTGGTGAAAGGAAACTCTATTTTTGCCTTAACTGGTCTTGCAGTTGCTGTAGCCAAATACGAAAGCAGCCTTTCCTCAGACACTGAAGGGATGCCTGAGGTGAGTCAATCTGGGAAAGAGATTCTCTGCTCTTAGGGGAATATATGAAGCAGTATGACCAGGTGTTTGAGGGGCTGGTAAGTGGATGCGAAGTACTTAGTATTTTGAAGTTCAAATTTCACCCTGCTCAGTGAATGCCATCTGGTAGCTGCTGTGTGACCTATACAAAAGCAGTCAGAGTGTGTAGGCGCCTTCTTACAAGAAACATAATGGCTAACATTTATTTCTTGGTTTTCACAGATGAGATAGAGGTCTAGTGGACACTGAAACCCAGCCAATCTCTTTTCTCATCTCTTAATCAGTTACAACAAAGTGTTTTAAAGTGGCATACTTGACACACTTCCTATTTTGGCATCAGCACAGCATCTTGTAATCTTTCACCAACTGTGATGGTCCAAGTTTTATATGCAGGAATAAGAAAGATCTTAAAACTGACCAATCAACCAAAGAAAAGCTGAGATCAATGGGTATCTATTGTAGGCTGGATTAAATGCGTACACTGATATGGACAACTTTTGCTAATGGACCCAGAAGGCTTAGGGTACATGAGTCTTGCAAGGAAAGGAAGATAATGCTCTGAGAGCCCTTTTANCTCATGGTTTTTTTTTTATCTACTGTCTTTGAAGAGCATTTTGAATTAAACTTCTTTGACCTGGCTAATGGTAGAAGAGCATCACAGTGTGACAAAACACATGAGATATGTTGAGATATGAGCAACTATATAAGAATAGCTGCTCACAGAAGGAAGCTTAACAACTTATGTAGAAATGTAAAAGAAAACAGTGAGGGAGGGAAGAACTTTTTGTAGTTGTGTAATGTGTAAAAACATGTCAATAACTCATTTCCATGCTGAAAACCTACATTCATCCATGATTGCTCAGCATCTGAAAGACATTTGTGGCAAACTGTTTGGATAGTCATTCATTCCTATTTTGTTTCTTCTGCTAAGACTAGCTAATATACTGCTCCTTAAATCTGAGAAAATGCATTGTCCTGCCGTCCTTGCCCCCACATTTATTTGAATTCTACCTATAGTGAAAAGGCTGTTTAGCCACATAGGTAATAGGGAACCCACAGCTTGTTAGCAACAGAGTGGATCACAGTTCAAGGTACCAATTCTAAGTAGCAGCAGTTGAACTATATATTATTTATTACATGGATTATTTATAACATGGATACTTTTTTGTCACAGGGCAAGTTGAGATTGCTGGTTGGTTTCATGTGTGTGAGGAGCTGTGTATGATACATTTTCCTAATACCTTTTATTTTTGGACAAACCTTTAAATGAACATGTGGGGAGACAGGATCTTGACTTCTAAACGCCTTTGGTCTGCCTGTATGTGGTAGCTACCTCAGTTGAATTTAGGTGTTCCTGACGTAATTCAAGAGACTAAAATGCTTAGCCTAGATATCATTGGAGGGTTTTGTGCTTTATAACCAAGCCAAAATAGTATGACTACTCAAATAGTCAGGCTTATTTTTTGTGGCTGCATTTAATTTATGCCTCAGGCTGAAAGGATTCATGAAGGCTGTAACTTACACTGAGCTGCAAGAGTTCAGAGTTGTGAAAGTGTTTTGGCTTTTTTCCTGCTGTTGTTGTGAGGCTGCCTTGCAACTATCATTTTTGCTTTCACTGGATAGTACCCGATCAAAAGTAGTGTCTGGAGGGTCAGCATTGGCAAGTAAATCATGATACTCACTGTACATAAGAGTGACAAAATAATCTGATTACTGATGGATCATAGCTGGAACATCAGCTGCTAAGCTTCTGTTCAGGTAGGACCTGATTTACGAAAAACAATGATGAATATTTGGGTTTGATTTTTGCAGACTGAACCTGATTTTCTTCCCACAAAACACTGGATTTCTATGGTCACAGAGACCCTCTTTAGTATTGTGAATAGCCGCTATCACCCTAAAGGTGAAGTCTTCCCATGGTTCTACCAGGTACGTGTTGTGGTGTTAAAGGCAAGAGAATATATCTGTATTTCATACCTGGAGTTCTTAGTGTGTAGTTTCCTGATTCTCTTTGCCCTGTAGTAGTTGTAATACAGGAGAACCAGAACTTTTCTTGCTTTTGTTCTTTTTGTTTCATTGTGTTTTCTGCTTATATTTGGGTTTGCCTTGAGTTTTTGTCTTTATTACCAAAACAGTAAAAAACACATGTGAGGATACATGAATGAAGGAAATTTTAAAAACAAAAAACCCCTTCAAAACCTAGAATATTTGGCATGTATGTACAAAACAAAACCTTTTAATGTGACCAGACTTTCCTCAGACCACACTATCAAACTCTTGATTGATTCTGACACAATTCCTTAGGACTCTGAAATGCATACTTTTTCAAAATCTAATAGTTATGGAGCCAGTGATTCTTATTTTACAGTACCTCTTGAACCCCTGAGGGCCAGTTCAAGTTTTATCATATGTGCTTAAAGTGTGACAACCAGCCTGAAATTCTCAAGCTACATAAGTATCAGACAGTGCTTGAGGAGGACCTGGAGATGAACTGAAAGCTCAGTATAGGCCTTAAGGAATACGTATTGCTAACTCTTGACTGTGGTCAAAACGACCAGGTTGGAGATTCTCTGTGTCATGGATGCAGAAGGGAACTTGGGTCCTACAAGGCCAAATACCAGCCTGATAATGTGTGGTAATGTTTTCTAACTTGGAACTTCATTAACTGCATTCATGAACTGTGTTTAGTCCAGTAGATGAGATGTTAGCATGAAAAAGCTGAAAGTTACTGATGGACCTGAGTCAGGTCTGGTGTGTGACCCCTGTCATCACTGATAGGGAACAGAGATCATCGAATCAAATGTAGTGTTAAATAAATGCTAGACTGGTTGGATGGAAGGAGATTCAACTACTTGGTTGGCACGAGCAGTTCTTGCCAAATTGTTCTGTGACTCCTGACTTTGAAAATTAGGCTGTTAAAAAAAGGTGGTTTTGAGATGGAACAATCTCCTTAAAAAAAAAAAAATATTAAAAATCTTATGCTTGTGATATTCTAAGGCACACAATAGAAGTCACTGTCTTGCAGAGCACCTTGCATCCCGGTGGGATATTTTGCTTTTTTCTTTTCAGAGTTGCATGTGGAGGTTGATAAATATACATTAGGCTATCACAATCAATCCATTGCTTTATAAGTAGAGGTAGCTGTACGGATTTTACCTTTCAAAATGGAAAGGAATTAAAAACCTTTGTAAGGGATCTTTCTTTTAGAAAGTGTCTCTACTGGTTATCTCGCAAGATCTCACAATAGTTTGTCATATTTAGGTGTGATGCTTTTAAGGTATTGCTTTTTCCAACTCCCTAAAGTTTTGGTGTGTTACAATTACAGAAGTACATTAAGGTCATGGCTGGTTTCTGTTTGCCCTTCTGGTCATACTGCTGGATATGTTAACAAGGAAGGTGAAAACTGAAATAAATCAATGTATTTGTGTGCAGACTAGTTGTTAAATTCTAGTTGCATCCTGTGTTATCCTTTGTTTACAGTTTCATACTTAACAATCTTATTTACACTTAGAAATTATATTCTGAATTACCCTAGTTTTAAGCTGCTCACAAGGTAACGCAAATGGAAATGTTACCATAGGCAATTCCATGAAATATTCTTTATTGCCAGATTGCAATACATCTGTGCTGCTGTTTGCTGTATAGGTATTTATTTTAAATTCCTAATGTGCTGAGTGTTACTACCTGGAAAGGAATTTTATTTCCCTCCCCCAGGAGGGAAAAAAAAAAACGCACCTTTTTTATGTTTTTCTAGAAATCCTATTCGGGTGAAAATACTGCTAGTATTATAGCTCGCTCCTGTGCAGCCACTGCTTTGTCTCTCCTGGTGCCAGTTTTCATTGTATCATGCAAGGAGAAGGTTGAAGAGGTCTTGAATATGCTGACTGACAGATTACCTGGGAAACCAAATGCTGATGAGTCTCAAGCTGTTCAAATCCACATGGGCCTTGGCTTGGGGATGTTTATCTCACGTTTGTATGAAGAAAAAGTCAGGTAAGGATTACTGTATGTAATGTAGGTATGCAGATAACTTCCTCCTTTTTCCTGCATGTGGCCTTGAATTCTGAAGAATTAAAGTACTTACAAGTCATAGGCAAATGATTCTTGAGGGGGTTCTTAGAACGTGTCTTTCATTATCAGTCTTCACCCACCCAGCACCCCAGTGCTATCCTGGATATTTTGCCATTCTTTCAGGGGGAATGATTGATTTTCATAATATCCTAAGGTACATGTGCAAAGCAGTCAGCTAGAAGAGTCACACATATGCTCTTAAAGAGGACTAGCTGCTCTAGAAGACTTAATGGTAAAATAATTCACATTCTCTTTGGTTCCTTTCTAAGTGGTGCTCTGGACACTGGATAGTGCCCACTTAAATCATGTGAGTTACACAGATGGGGATAGAGCTTCAACAGAATTAGTGTAATGGGCTGTCTTTAAGGCATGCTGTTACAGCTATGTTGACAGAAAAACGGTATTTTGAAGTTGGTAGAAAATGCCTCCTTTACATAAGAGTTGGCCTCAGTTGCAAATTCCCAACAATTCCAGAGAAATTATGAAGTAGGTTTGGCTTCTACTAGGGATTCTGTCTGCCTATATACCTGTAATAAATGTTTAATTGGTGCACAGGTATAAAACAGATTTGGCTATCAGTTGTTAGTTTGCTCAGTGAAGCTAATGTTTCTGATGCACCTGCCTTTGTTAAAATACTGTGCAGCATTGCTCTGTTCTAATATTCGTGCTTGGGTGTCTTGATGCCTTGCTGCCTCTGACTTGGCCACATAATTTGGGAATAGACTCTCTGACAGTCAGTGGTGACAACTGATCTACACGCAAGCATTAAAAAGCTCTTAAAGAAAATTATGTTAGATCAGCTTGGTATTTTGAAGTATGTGAATCTTTATTTCGGGTTTGGGGTTTTTTGTTGGTTGATGAGGGGTGTTGAATACATTTATCTAAAAATTTCTTATGGACTAAATAAGTTTTTATTCTTCCACTTCCCTGCATAATTTCAAAGTTAATCTCACATGTTCTTCTAAGCATTGACTTGCAACAACACCAAAACTAGTAGGGATGTAGCTATAGCTAATATCAAATCATGGAGTTAGTTTGCATTAAAGATGTCCTGTTCACTTAGGAAAACTGTGTATGTGTTTTGTAAGAGGGGATTCCCTATGACATCTTTGGATTGAAATGAAACTGCTTTCTTTTTTATCAGTAAGTTAGGCAAAAAGATGGAGAGAGAGATTTACGGAGGTACTATCTTAAAATGTCATGAATTTTCAGCTTATTAATAGTTACAGGTCTAGCTGAGATCATGTTCTATCAGTATCTTCCTCCTACTGTCAGGCATGTTTTACAAATCCTGGGTGCTGGGTTTCTTTCTGGGTGTTGTAGAAATAATGATTGCCAGTTAAAGTCTGAATATGTTTTTATTATTTGTATATGAGTATGTTTATATGAATGTGACACAAATGACCAGTCATATAGGTGTTGCTTACAAACCAGTATAAGAACCTGTTGCAGCAAGAAAAAAACTCTATTTACTGGCATGTTCAGTCTTAGCAGGAGGTTTAATATCCTATATGATCTAAGGAGCAGAGCTGTGTTAGGGATTTTTTTGGTTTCTGTTTTGTGTTGGTTTTGTAGTGATGTACCTGGTCAACAGATGAACTTAGTTCTGATGAAGTCCCTGGATGCACTGGAAGACTGCTGCTTTGACACCAGTCTGGAGTACAGGTGAGTTTCCTTCATTACTGATGATACTTTGTTTTATTTTGAGCTCCACCTTTTTAATTCATGCTTTTATTCCTTAATTCTACACAGAAGAGTGTAAGGATAGGATAAGGACACAGCCTGTTCTGAGTACTTCCATAGAATCACCAACACGTGCAGGCGGGCAAGACCTTCTTCAGAGGTCCACATCCCTCCCCAAAACAGACTCAGCCATGGACTTGGACTATATTGCCCAGGGCTTTATAGTCAGGGTTTGAAACTCCCAAGACTGGAGACAGCACAATGTCTCTGGGCCCTGGCTCCACTTTTGGGCTGTTCTTATCTCCATGTGAATGTGATGTTTCAGCTTGTGCCCACTGCTCTCAGCCTCCCACCATGCAAGAGCCCAGCTACATCTCCTCAATCCTTTTTTGTCAGTGTCAGCGATTCTGTTGGATATTCCCAAAGCCATCCCTTCTCCCAGGTGAACCAGCTGTGATCCCACCGTCTCTTAGGACAAGGGCTCCAAACTCACTGCCTCAGTAGCCTCCCATTAACTTGTTCGAGTTTTGCTGGTGTCTTTCCTGCATTCAGAGCAGTTTTCCAGTTGTGTTGGTGATCACAGAGTAGAGGGGTGATCTTTCCTCTGGCTCTCTGCAGGGGATAGATACTGCAGTATCTTGAGTGCCTCAGTGTGGTGCATAGGGTTTTATTTAATTTTGAACAGTATTCTGCCCAGCTCTTCCTTGTTCAAAGGAAACGATAATTTCTGTCTGCCTTTGCCCTCCCCTTCTCCAGTGGACCTTATGAAAAGCTGTGAGGGGTCACAGTTGTACACCATTGGGCTGTGAACCTGGATTGCCTCTTGAGTGGCACACAATGAGACCCATGATGGATAGGGGGCTGTATCAGCTACATCTAAAAGCTACAGCTACAGCTTTGTTATACCTATTGCTGTTTGTTTGTGCAGCCTGTTGGCTGGAGAAGAGAAAAGCCAAACTAGACTTCTCTGGCAGTGAGAGGTTGCCAAAAGAATACGAGACGATGGCAAGCATGAGAGGGAAGAATGAAGGGTGGGTGGTTTTTTTTATGCTGGGCATAATGGCAACATTTTTTAAAGTTTAATGGTGAGTTGGTATGTAGTGTAAGCACTCTTTGTGAGCAGAGAAGTAATGTAAAGCTGTAAATGTTGTGAATTTGTCCACGTTTGGCATTTGTCCACTTTTAAACTGCTATTCCAAAGGAAGGGCCTTTCCAGCCTTTCCATCCAGTCTGACAGGCACAGCTAACTGTGGGACATAAGTGTTTCACTAACCTTTTCATCAGTGTTTCACCCCGCTAAACTAGCTATTCTCTTTCTGTTAAAATAGGTTGTGAGTTTTTTGAGAGCAAGTATATTATGCAGTACAGATGTGGAAGGGACAGAGTTCATGCATTGTGGCATGCCTCCTGATTCTTTTCGAAAATGTTCCCTCTGCTCAGTAACACGCTTCTGCGGAGTGTTAAGTGAGACATCTCACACACTGAAGGATGTTATCGAGAGAGTTTTTTGCTGAATTTTTGTGTTTTGTTTTGTTTTTCTGCCTTGAGTGTCTAGGTAAGAAAGTGGTTTATCAATGCATGTGCTATGCAAACTGGAACTCACACAATCATGCTTCACTGATCACGTCAGCCTTGATAGGAATGTTGGTTTTATATACAATTTTCTTCATTTAATGAGGAGAATTCTCTTTTTAAAATTAGTGGAGGGGCAGAAGAAGTAAGAGGAATGAAGAAGACAGAGATGTTTTCAATAGGCAGCAAGAATCTTTCCCTGAACCAGTGCTTTAGCTTGGTGAGAGTCCACTTATGTTCCCTAACAATCTCTATGTATGTGTAAGTTGCATGAAATACTCTAAACTTAACATTTCCTCTCAGAAATATGTGTTGAGGGATTGGGTTAACTCTGACCTTTTGAAAAGTTAGCGTGTAAAAAGTTTTTGAGAATACCAAGGGGCAGTAGAGTTTTCTGGCTTGCATTGTTACATTTCCTGTATTGAGGATGAATTCTACAAGACCCTTGCAGTTCTGGCTTTTTGTATAAAGTTGCATGGCAGAACTGGCTTGCATCTGTAAGAATAAATATTGGGCAAATGATAAATGTTGAGGAAAGATGTGGTAAAGAGCAAATTGTTACGAAACTTGAAGTACACAGTAGCCTTACAGTAGCCTTCCTTTAAATTGCTGTGTGGAACATTAAAGTGACTTGCTTTTAATGGAGTTTTTTGCAAGGTCAGCAGCTGCTTGATTTGTCTTTAAGGCATTTTCAATCAAAACTGCCATCAAACTTTTATATTGTTCTTACAGAACCCTGTCAAACTCCACTGACCTCAGTATTACTGGGTTTTGGCCCTTAAAATATCAGTTTTCCTTAATCCTAAAATACAAACCTTTTATTTTGTGTTATGATTTGTTCATCAAGTGCATCATTTTGTGATGTGATGGACTGTACTGCCCTGTACACTACATTATTGAGATAAATGACAGTAGATTCAAAGGTGAGTCACGACAGTAGTGCAGTATGTTTGATGCACTGGCAGTAAAACACTTAAAACATGCTGAGAAATCTGAGATATCATGTGGATGAAGTGCACTTCAATATTAATTTTATGTCGATCATAAACAACGTGCCCAAGTGAAACAATTGCTAGTTACAAAAAAGGGGGCAGAGGGGCTGAAGTTTTACTCTTACTTCAGTCCCCACATATGTTTTGTTTGGGTCTTTGCAAAGAGTCAACAACATAAAAAATTGTAGCTCTAATTAGGATCTTTGTTTTCTCTGTGTATATTTGTTAACAAGTAATAGTTTAAAATTGTGTGTAGAACTCCTGTGTATAAGCTATGTCCTTACTTTGTTGGTTGTTCATGAATTCAGATATGCCAATTATTAAAAATGTTGATTACAAAGGGTTGTTTCATCTAATTTGTGGGAAAAAGAAGACACCACTGCCAAGACATGACTTCAGGTCTTCTAGCTATGCTCATCTTCTTCATCCCCAGTTACTGAAAAACATTAACTCAGAAGTTTCTTTTTTACTTCTCTGAGTAAAAGCAGTAGCTCTTAACATTTTGAAGTTGGATAGCAGAAGCTTAGAAGAATGCCTAAGATCCTAGCCACATTCATTTGAGTGCTCGGTACATGCAGTGTCTGTCATTGGCATGCTTAGGGAGATGCGCAAGGGGAAAAACATCTTCAGATAAGAGCTGCTTCTTTAAGCTATTGCGTGTGTGTGCTGGTGAGAGATCACCTTCAGAGCAGTGATTAACTGCTATGCTTTTAGTATCTCATGATCGCAGCCAGAAGCGTTTGGGAATTTTCTGAAAAGCTTTTCAGTATTATGACTTGTGACCTGTGGAAACTGAAACTTGTGGGAGCACAGATGCTACATTTGGTAAGAGCTCTCTGGTTCAGAATGGGATTTCTGGTGAAATCTGAAAAAGGCAGAGATCATGAAGCTGTTCCTGCCAGCTGCCCTATTAAATTATGTACTTTGAGGCTATGTTCTTCTTGTTGCCATTTTAAGTATCCCCAGCGTCAAACTGTTAGTTGTGCTGGATACGTCTGCTCTGTTGAAGCTGGTCCACTGTTGCGTATGTGTATTTTAATACATATGGGTTAGAATGTATATCTGACACTCATGTTCTGAAATGCAGGTGAATACCTTAATCTGTACAGCCATCTTAGCCACCCTCTGGCTCAATCACTAATTTCACTATTTTTGTGAACTGAAACATGTCATGCAGGAGTCTGAGAGCAACAGGCCCTAATACAGCCAGCAGAGCTGCAATTAGTGTGTTTAACTGGGATATCAGAGTTTGGGATATCAGTGTAAATCAGATGTAGAAGTTTGGATCCATACTTCCTTCATACTAGTTGATGTGCTTGTTGATGGGGCTATTGGTTCTTCAGGGGCAGAAGGAATAATGAGACCGTATGTGAAGGATTTATTCATTTAAACACATTTTCTTCTTATGCTCTTCTTTCATCCTGAGTCTCCAGAAAAGCATCAACTATGTGTGAAATAAAAACCATTTGTAAAATTGACTGTGGTAAGCAATTATCCACAGGACTAGTTATCAGGCGAGGCCAAGAGGTTTTTTGCTTAGCAATTTATGTGTTGGGGTGAAAAGAGAGTTCAGAGTAGCCAAAGCATACTTAATTCTTTTGTCTTCTCTCTAGCACTGGATGTATTTTGGGAGTAGGACTTGTTCTTTCACTTATGAGTCACAGTAGCCAAACAGAATCACGAGTGCATGTTGCTGCTTCATTGCGAAAACTCTGCAAATACCTGGACAGCAGCGAGGACCAAAGCAGATGCATCCAGGAGGTATGACCTATTCTATCACAAATTTTAAATCTTCCTTTTACTTTGTTGCCTCTCTTTAATAACAATAGACTTTTTACGGAAGCTTTACATCTGTAGTACTGGAATGCTTGGATTCTATTATTTGTTTCACAATACATGGGTTTGTACCTGCTGAAGAAAACAACAACAATAATAATAGAATAACCTGTAATGCTGTACAAACATTAAGAAACTGCCTGAAAAGATCCCAGGATCATAGAATGGTTTAGATAACACGTAATTCTTTAAAGTGCTTCTTTAATTCCTTAACCTCAAATTAAATTGTTGAAAGTCCTGAGTAACTGTGGATATGGGTGTCTCATATACAGTTTTTAACTGCTCATCTGATCTACTAGAAAGCAGATAGCAAGTTGCTCTCAGAGGACCTTAATGCTAATACTTCCTCCTTCAATATGCCTTCTGTTTTCTTCTTTGAAAGCTGCTGTCACTAGCTAATGTGAATCTTGCACTTGTGAATGCTGATACAGGCCCATTTGTTATTCTCTTTATGACTGTGTTTTGAACACTTAAACTGAGCTCTGCTGAGTTTGAGCATGCATTTCAATGTATTTTGCCAAGATATGTCCAGTAAGTTTTGACGTGGTCCATGCACTAATTCTATAACCTTGTTGAGATGAAACCTGAGAAGGAAAACTGATTAAATTGGAGGAGTTTACAACAGAAAACACTAATCGGAATAAACAGGTGTTTTGCACAAAAACAGCAATGCTGTACGTGATGTATGTAAGCCTGCAGCAGCTGAACAGCTGAGTTGCATAATCCTGTTTCTTCTAAGCGAGTTAGCAGAGCTTGGTAGTATTATTCTCTTTCCCCTATTGGTGCTGCTCTGAGAGGTCTTTAATAAAGGTCTTTGTTTATGGAGTTTAATTTTTTTGGCAGTATGTATGTGTTCGGGATTAGCCTTTTGCAGTTTATGGTTCATGCATTGGAATGACTTACAGCTATGGAAACATTTATCTCTCCCCAGAGATCTCAAAGTGCTTTACTGAACTTAAACTGGGTTCAGTACAGCAACTACTGAGATGAAAGGCAGCAGCTGTTTGACATCATGGGATAGTTTGGGATGAGAAGCAAAACCTACCGTTTTCAATTAAAATCTCTGTAAGGAATTGTACAGATTATTACATGGGTAAAATTTGTCCAGCACTCTAGGATGAATACTACCATATTTATAGGATGCACAAGAGGTTCTTTCGGAGGTATAAATGGCTGGGATACAATCCTGTACTTGAGAGGTAACTTTGGCCTGCTGCAGCAAGAGGTACAATCTGAGCATTACTTGCTCCAAGTCAAATTGTTGCCAATCCTGCACAGTAGGTGAGTGCTCTCTACTTCCCTTATAGTCATGTGGTGTTCTGTTGCTTAGGTTTGGTACAGAGGAGGTTAAACAGTTGGCACAGTTGCCTTGTTGAAAGTTCAGACTTCATTTCCTTATTCTCCACGTCTAAGGCTGAAGAACAGAAAAGGAGAGTCACTTGTGAATCCTTCTGCAAGGACATGAGGGTAGTGTCATGCACTGTCTTTGGGAGTCAGTTCTACATGCTTCTCTTCTGACCTGCTTGTAGCCCTGATAGGATCACAGCATGCTGTCTATGCTCACATAAATAATTATCAGATACTTGTGTTGAGAAAAGTAACTACATGTGTGTGGAAGATCAGGACTTTGACCTACATAAAACCAGAAGTACTTCCAAGCATTAGTTGTATTTGTTTAATGTTAGCATCAATGAAGAATCTTTCAGAGAGGGAATAAATATCTGAAAGTACAAATAGAAAATGTCGTGGCTTTTTTGTGATGTTGGCACATTGGTCCATGTGCACATAGCTACAGTGAATTTAATCAGACACTGGTTAACAGAATTAAATAATTTTCTTTTTCAGGTACTTGCCTACTCTGTGGCCTGTTCCTTTGTCTCTGCTTTCAGTGTTGGAATCATAGAAGCAGCTGAGGCTGAGGAGGCCATGAACAAGCTACGGACCTTAGTGGAAAATAATCAGCAGGTCATAATGTGCTGTTTGGGCTTTCCTTCAGTTCTGTTTTTCTCTTATCTATTTAATATTGGATACTGCTTTACCCAGACTGTAACTTCAAGAAAATTAGATTGATCTACTTTCAGTATTAATCAACATTGAGCGTGTTTTGCATACCGTGCAATTACAAGACTGCCACTTGATCCATTGATTCGTTGTCTGCAGGTGTATAGCAATTACCAGACAGTGAAATAAAAACAGATTTTATACATTTGATTGCATTTAGAAGGGAAATTGGTACTTTTGAGTTCTTCGTGTCTTTAGTCCCTGCATCCTGCCAATTTTTGTCTCTTTTATAACATGTTTCTTTAGATTATTTTTCTTGGTAGGAAAATAGTTCTACTGTGTTTTTCTGAATTTTTGGTTTCCCTTAGCCACCAGACAGTGCATCATAACCACAACCGCTGCTTCCTCCAAGTGTCTGTTTCATCCCTAGTGCTCCAGGGTTACCCTCTAAAAATGCCAAAAATAATCTCTGTATTTCAGTGTGTGTTCTTTTTTGTTAAATGCTTGCCAGAATAAAAGGGGGGGGAAAAAAAAGGCAACCATTTTGAATCAAAGCCTGTTATGACACCAATCAACTCTTTTGAATGTTTACCTGGAAAACAGGAAGTCAAAACAAACTGCCTTTGCTACAGCTTTTTACCTTCATATCAAAAATTCTGCTCTAAAATAAAGGCTTCAGAGCAAACTGTGTGCCAAATATCAGTATTTAATATCAGAAAATCCTGTGTCACTTGACATGAGAAGATACTTGAAATAAGAAAGGATCCAGAATTTTAGACAAAGAGATTTCTTTTAATTATTGGGAAATAATAAATTTTTAAGTAATATTTCAATAACAATTATTTAAAAGAATACAGAATCCTTTGGAAGATCTGACTTTTAATGTGTCTTTTTCACCTTACAGACCCACAGTTTTGCTTTAGCTTTAGGTGCAATAGTACATGGCTTGTCAGCTTGTGGTCATGGAAAAGCCGAAGACCTGAGTAACAGACTAATGCAAACCTGGGTAAAAATTGTGCTTGCAGAGGTAAAGGAGTTTGAATCCATATCCTGGGTTGTTCGTTTGGTTTTCCTTTTGCAGGTGGGGGAGTGTGATTTTAAATGAACAGTAGAGACATAATTTTCCTTGCTTCTGCAGGAGTGATGCTAGGAAAAGTTAGGATTATCTAAACATGCTGTTTGATTGATATTTAGAAGCAAAAATATATCTTTGGGTTGTTTGCTAAAGGAAGAAGAAACTTTCTCTTCTGCTTGGGTGATCTGTGGGAAAGGCTTGTCTCAATGAGATCTTGATTTGGACAACTTTACTAATTTGGAACAATATCCAAGGATAAAATCTGGGTTATTAAATGAATATGCCTTGTGAAATTAAGTGCAACTTATCAAAATTACACTAACAGAATGGTGATTATAGTGCCTCAGTTGTTATAATAATTTTGATATATCCCATTGTAACAAAAATTGTGTGTTTGAAATTAAACTCTAAACTTACATATTAAGATTGCAGTTGAAGGTAAGCGTCAGTAAAGAAACAGTGTTTCAGTGTTGAATTGTAATGGCATATTTTGTGGAATACAGACTGTGCTAGAAGAAGGTGATTTGTCAGGGAGAAATGTATGATGGTTTCAAATGGGCGCAGGGGGGAAGCTCCATATAAAGCCTTTCATTCAGCAAGAGAGGGGTGAATAAATAAGCAGTGTGCTGGAGTCTGACCTAACAAGGTTTTTGGGATAAGAAGTGTACAAGTGATAGTAGTCATGGTTTTTAAGTTGGAAGAAACAAGTATTTTGTCCTACAGTAGCTTTGTTTGACCCCATTGACTCACTGATCCTGAATTATGCTTCCAGGGTTCTCCAACAATGCAGCGTCTGGCTGCTGTCAGTGGGCTGGTTGCACTGGTGGGCTCTGAAGGAGGCATGATACAGGTGAGAACATGCAAGCAAATGGTGCTTTTATCTCTTCTAGAAATTTGGCTAGAAGGCAAGATGGAATGACATCCTCTGCGTCCTTACAGCAGTGGTTATATACCAGGGCATCCCATTTCTGTACGTTGTGTATGAACCAAGCAGGATATAATTACATGTCTAAAATAGGGTCTGTTGTATTTTCCCTGTCATATGGCCCATGTGCAGTGCCACTGGGGAAAAGTTCACAGCCATGTAGATTTTCTCCCCCACAAAAAGGCATGTGTGCAACTGTAATGTCTTTTCAGTACCTGTTCTCTGTTTTGTTGTTTCTTTTTTTCCCCTATAAAATTCACAATATTTTTTTCCTTTTTCTCTGGCAGCTGAAATCTGAGAGCATTCAGTCCTCCCAGTTTCAAAGTAAGCTGAATGAAGTCATCAGAACCCTTACACAGGTAAGAAGGTAGCCCCTGGGACACCTTGCACAAACAGGCCAAATCTGTTTAAAGAAACTGCTAATGTCTGTGTTTCTTGAATGAGGCAACGTAGAAAAATTTGTCTAACCTAGTGTTTTATTGTCTCAACAGATAATCAGTTTTTCGGGGCAGATTGGCCTTCAGACAAATGCAGCAGGGCTTTTGGGACGCCTTCATATGTCCTGTTTGTCTTCTACCCAGAATAGGGCATCTGGTAAGATGCTTTATTATTGCTGCTTTTAAAGAACATATAAAAGTAGCACCAAGCTAAAAAGGCACCAAGGGACACATTAGACAATACAGGCTAGACATTGCAGCCCTGTTAAATGACATGACAGCCTTTGAATTGGAGACCCCGTGGTCCTGTGTGCCAGACCTAAAAGTTGGAATATGAAGCAGGAATCCGTGTGCTGAATAGGCTCCCCCCCATCTGCTTTGACTTGCAGTATCAAAGTAAGGTTTTCAGTTGTTCTGGTCAAACTTATGTATTGTTTCTGTTTTTATTCTTGTGTAGAATAAATTGTAAACAAGTTTTACACTGCATATGTGCATTACACTGCATACACACACGTTTGACATCTACGTTATCCGCTCTATGCCCTGAGAATTGATTAGTCTACTCTTTGTTTTAGCACTTCCTGCTGTATAAAAAAAACACCACTTAAAAACTGGTCCATAACAAGAGGAAGATGACTTTTCAAAAGCATTTTTCTAGCAGAGATCTTCTCTGATTAGCTGAAGTAAAAAACTAGCATTCTAGCAATTAGCACAGAAATGCATATTCTGTTGATACATCATTACCTTCTGCTGTTGTTTCAATATCTGTTGATAAAATAAAGGCAGGGTTACACCATGGATGATATACCAGTAATAGGAGGGAACTAATGAAGTGGAAGCTGTTCACTTCAGTGTGAACCAAGTTGGGAACCGATAATATGAAGTGTAGATAAACTTCCTCATCACAGAAAAAAGATTTGTGGAGTTTCTAATTTTGTATAATCTTGGCACATGTGCCTGAGGTTAAATAGGTATGAAATGTCTCTGTTGTATTAAACTTACTAAGCTTTTGAAGCTCTCCCTTTCAGCCACTGCAAGTCAGGCTTTAATACATTTTAAAGAAGTTCTTATCGCTAGCTTTTCACTTGGTCAATTAATTTGTTTTTTTCAGACCTGGCACCTCTCACCAACACAATCGTATAGCTTGCCTTAAAGGTGAACAGGCCAATGCATCTATCAATAATCTTGTGGTCTAAATATTTTTAGTAACCTACAGAATTATTTAGTTCAAACGTAGCTCAGTTTGGCCTTTGAATTTACGTGGAAGCTGAAAGATATAATTTCTACCAACATGTTTTGGTACCTAAACAATCTTTTTGTCTTTACAGTTCCTCCGGATTTTAGCTACTTGCCTGAAAACAGCTTTATCAGGGCAGCCATTGACTTTGCCATTGAAAGTGGAAAGAAAGGTAAGAAGGGATCAAACTACAGTATCCCTCTGGGAAATTTGTTATGACTATAAAAGGTGATCCTAATAACCCACTTTTATTTGCTTAGACAACTTTTCTAAATACTAATTTGAAATTCACTAATGTGGGGTATTTAATCTCTAAACAAAAAATTGAATAACACTCAAAAAGATAAAGTAGAATTGTGTAGTTAGTCCTTTAGTTTTCTCCAGTGAATTTTTATGACTTTTATATCCTTCCCTTCCCCCTTCCCTCTGTGTCTGTGAGATGATGTATCTTCCCTGGGGGAATAGAAGTCAAATCACTTTAAGTGTTAGCATGTATCCTCAGGAATACTACATCACCAGGCAAACTTTGTGCTGCCCCTTATTTCAGTGATCCTAGGTTAAGATTCTCTGTAACAGAGTGTTATTCAAATGGGTTACTGCTATGTGTGATAAATGCAAAGGACCTGAAGAAAGTATGCACTTACATGAGGAGTGCTAGTGAAAGAGAGATATCTTGGAGTACGCTCTTAAGGGAGATAAAGCAGAGGAGATTATTCCTCTGTGGAGCTAAGTGAGCTCACTGCTGTCCTATGAAGCAGGCTTTGCTTTCAGATGGAGGTAAAAATTGCCCATGCCTTGCCTCCGGGAGGACTTTCACTGAGTTAACTCCCTGTGTTTAAGTAATGTAGTATGTAGCAAAGATTATCACCTCTCTGACAATTTTTGTGGCCTGCACCTACAGGATGTGGAAGGAAAGCAGTGTCAGAAAACTTGGCTGTTCTCTTACTAACAAATGCAAAAATACTACCCTACTAGATGAGGAATATCTGTAATTAACTCATAAATTGGTTCAAGGGGGAGGAACCAGAATTTTTCTATTTATCAGTAACAAAAAGCCTTTTTTGGTAGGACATTAATGTTAAAAACACAACTGTTGATTACAAACAAGAGATAGCTAATTCTCAGATACAAAAAGAAGTAACAGTAATTTTACAATGCTTTTTAGCATTTCACTACAGATTGGTCTTCAGTGCAGTGTTCACAATTTTCCTAAACTGATTAGCCAAGCTTGTATGTATAAAATTCAAATTGTGATTGAATCTTCTGTTGTAGGCCCTGAATCTGTCCCAACTGAGCTGGTGAAAGTAGCACTGGCACCCATTGCATTAGTTGGAGAAAGCCATCAGTATCCACCTGTAAACTGGGCATCCATTCTTTCTCCTCTGATGAGGCTAAACTTTGGTAAGATTAATAGTTTTCTATTAAGTTTTTTGTACTTGTCACAAGGCTTCTTTACTAACACAGCTTTCAAAAATTTTAGAGCCCACTTCAGGGCTTGAAGTTATTGCAGGGAATGAAGTGTTTAGTATGGTTTCAAGACCAACTTTTTAATGTTTGCAAGCATATATTTGTGATCACCTTGTGGACACGGTTGTTTTTTAACTCAAGAAAAGACTAGAGAAAATCAGAGCTGAGAAGTTTGGAAGTTCCCTAAAATGCTGGTGAAATTGGACTAAATTTTTCATTTGAACTATTTGCAGTGAGAAGAGTCCATCATGAAACTCAACTAATTGTGTCTTATTTTCAGTACCCACTAAATGCTGGTCCAGTGCCTGTGTCAGAGGCTGCAGGCAGCTTTATCACAAGTTTGAACTGCTCTGTAGTTCATTTAGCTATCACTAGTCTGAAATACACTTCCTACTAAATTACACTGGGGGACAGAGGAAAGCATATCCTTTTACCATCATGATTCTGATTTTTCAGTGCTTCTAACAGCATTTTTTTCTTCATGATCGAGAGTATCTTTGATCCTGAAGCATTGTGTTGGACAGCTTGTATCATATTTTTCTACTCAGAATATCTCTTGGTGCCTGTTTTGGTTGATATAAGCGTCTGAGTTTCAAACTCATTTCCTTAAAAAAAACCCCAACAAACTACTGTGCAAAGTTCCTTATTCCCTTGTTTGGTTCCACTGAGTTTTGTTTCTTCTGATTTATGTAACTGTTATTAGTGGCCTTGTAGATTCTTTTACAACTGGGTTGGGCAAGTGCTGTTGTGTATAAATTCATGTGCTGTAGAGCCCAGAATATGGAAGGCTGTTTTTATTTCTTTCTGGTGTTTATTTTACTTATACAAAGTGCTTGTATAAGCGGTAGAAACCATTGAACTGTCCTATGAGAAACAACTGCTTGCTAGATACAGAAAGATTTGGCTACATAATAAACATTTTTTTGCTTATACTTGAGCTGCAACTTCTGTTTTACTTGGTATTCTTGCAATTGATTGTAAAGTCTTTTGTAAAAATAAGTGAAATAATTTCCTATACTGACCTCTGCAGTCGATGCTGATGCAAATTTGTGTGCGACCTTATGAATAGCTGAAACTCGTTAAATGTATGGGGGAATTTTTTATTCCTGTTTTTCACTTAGGAGTCTTACTTTTGTAAATCAGGGGAATTCCAGAGGAAACAGTACATTGGTTTTGTGGCTGTGTTTTTATTGACTTCAGACCGAATCATAGTCTACATTTTTATACGTAATTTCTCTTGACCATCCCTCTGTAGTCTTGTGGAAGTTGCACACCCTTCTCCAGATTATATATACGTGCAGAAATAGGTCTTGCTGTGTGCTAATCAGCAATATTCATGTTGTTCTAGAAACTGCAGAACGGTTGTATTGTGATCTAACAGTCCACCTAGAAATGGGGCACTCAGTTTTTCTGTAACAGCTATATCATTAATATTTTTATGAAAATTGGACTCATGTTCTCTCAGATTCTCTAGGTCACAGTTACTCATGTCTGAGAACTTACGACTGTCTTTATGAACCTTACACATTTCACAAATTCTACTGTGAAGATTTGTTCATCTTTAAACATATTGAAGACAGCAGATTGCTTTCCCGTCTTACAAGGTTTATTGCAGTTGTTGCTGAGCAGAAACCATACAACATGATTGAAGTAGTACCTGTTTGTTATTCAGTAGTGCTCTGAAGTGAACAGTCATAGGCAAATCATAATGTGTGTCTTAGCAGTCCAAGCTAGCGAGAGAGAATTTTTTAATTGGTTACCAAAGCATCTTGTTACAATTTCACCCTTTCTGAGTTCTGCAAATGACTTAACTTCTCATACAAGATATTTTATTTTGAAGAGCCTGATACTGGACTCTTAAATCTTTGCTTTGTTTGTGCACTGTTAGTGAACTTTAAAGTCATGTTATATAGACTGCCACTTTTGATACTGAAAGAACATTTTAACTTGCAAAGCACCTATTTAAGTTTTATGCTGACATTTAACAGTAACGTATCTTCTATCTAACGGGTCAAATGCCAGTATAATACTTAAGTTGTTTGTCCTTATGTTGCTGTAGCAATCACGAACTGGATGGAAGTCATGCCATTGCTCAAAGTACCTCTTTGACATATTTATGACTAGTTATTCCATTAAGAAACAGGCTGTACCAGTCATTTAAGGGACCTTGAAGAGAAACCAATAAGGATTCCATAACCAATATAACCTTTATCCACAGTAAGGTCTTCCCACGTGCTAACCTGGAGAATGCTTCACCCACAGCAATAACAGTGACTAACCTCTGTTCTGTGACATATTATATGAACATGGGGTATGTGGAAGAGTAGAAACATGAACAAATGCTAATTACTCCTATGTTTAGCAGGAAGGAATATTGACTCATTTCTCCTTCTGTAGATTAAATCTTCTCTTTATTTGGCAAGGAGTTTTTTAATTCTTACTTTTTTTACCATTCCCACATTTTTATTGTTGAATGGATTGAAATGAACTTGGACAAATCCTGAGATTTCTTGCTGAAAGTGAATGAATGGGAAGAGGAGACTTCTAACATGTATGCATTAAAAGCTTTAAGCTGCACATCTAGAAAAGCAAATTTTAATGTTGTGCTCCAGTAGAACAATAACCCTCCTTTATTTTATGAATTGCCAACAAATTTAAAGTAAAACTAATTTCTGCATAACTTCTGTTTGTTTTCTTCTGCTTTAGGTGATGAGGTAAAACATCTCTGCCTTCAACTGGCTGTGACACAGGCCCAGTCATCTCAAAACGCAGCAATGCTTTTGGGGATGTGGGTGGCACCTCCCCTTGTCTACAGTCTCAGTGTATGTATGTCAGAAAATTTGTGGGACCTCAGCACCTCTTTCCTATAAGATTTCTCAGTGATGGTGTTTAGGATATCTCACCAGAAAAGGATTACTAGGTTCAGAACTCTGCAGAAATACTGTTTAGCAAATATTTATAGTGAGAGAAAGGCTATTCTGGGGCCTTGAAATTGAAGGCAAACTTAAGAACTGCTACATTGGTTTTTGCTTAAATTGCTTAAGACCTTTTTCCTCTGTCTCATTTCATGCTATAGCATGACCTAGAGATGTAAGAAGGCATGGCAAGCGGAGAGAAAAAGTATGTCTTATTATACCAGCCAATAGTCTTAGAAAAAAGTCACACCTATCCATCCAAAGCTTGCCTGCTTCTTCCAGCAATGTCTCTTGATCTAGTAAAACATGTGGCTTCTTGAAAACCTTACCTTAATTGTGTAGGTAGTCAACAGACTAACCTATAGTGTAATCAAATTTGGGCTTATCCTCCACTACAGTGTAGTTCTTCTTGCAGAGGTACAACATGGATTCCATGACACAATATGTAATTTGTACAAGCTGGGGAGCAGGTTCATGACAATTGACAGAAAACCCATTGAGGATTTCTGTGATCTTTTCCAGTTCTTCAAGGGGTATTTTTGTCTTGTAATTTTTAATTCATTAGTCTTCAGAGATATAGCTTAGGAAGTGTGGATTAGATGAATGGACAGTGGGGTGGATTGAACAGTGGCTGGCAGATAGAGCTCAGAGGGTTGTGGTTGGTGGTGCACAGTCTAGTTGGAGGTTTGTAACAAGTGGTGTTCCTCAGGGGCCAGTACTGGGTCCAGTCCTGTTCAATATATTAATCAATGACCTGAATGAAGGGATAGAGTGTACCATGAGCCAGTTTGCTGGTGACACCAAACTGGGAGGGGTGGGTGACACACCGGAAGGCTGTGCTGCTGTTCGGTGTGACCTGGACAGGCTGCAGAATTGGGCAGAGAGAAACCTTATGAAATTCAACAAAGGCAAGTGTAAGGTACTGCATCTGGGGAGGAATAACCCCATGCATCAGTACAGGTTGGGGGCTGACCTCCTGGAGAGCAGCTCTGTGGAAAGGGACCTGGGAGTCCTGGTGGACAACAGGATGACCATGAGCCAGCAATGTGCCCTTGTGGCCAAGAAGGCCAATGGCATCCTGGGGTGCATCAGGAAGAGTGTGGCCAGCAGGTCGAGGGAGGTCATCCTCCCCCTCTACTCTGCCCTGGTGAGGCCGCATCAGGAGTACTGTGTCCAGTTCTGGGCTCTCCAGTTCAAGGAGGACAGGGAACTGCTGGAGAGGGTCCAGCAAAGGGCTACAAAGATGATTAGGGGATTAGAACATCTCTCTTATGAGGGACTTGGGTCTTTTTTTTTTTTAGAAAAGAAGACTGAGGGGGGATCTTATCAATGCTTATAAATACTTAAAGGGAAGGTGCCAGTCTTTTTTCAGTGGTGCCCAGTGATAGGACAAGAGGTAACGGGCACAAACTTGAATATAGGAAGTTCCATCTAAACATGAGGGGGAACTTCTTTACTTTGAGGGTGGCAGAGCACTGGAAGAGGCTGCCCGGAGAGGTGGTGGAGTCTCTCACTCTGGAAACATTCAAAACCCACCTGGGCATTGTCCTGTGCAACCTGCTGTAGGTGACCCTTCTTGGGCATGGGTTAATTGTCCATGATTTCCAGAGGTCCCTTCCAACCCCTATCATTCTGTGATTCTGTGATATATAAACACTTGGCAATTTTAGGATACATAATTGGTAAGGTACCAAAAAAAAGGTTTTATTTCTGAGCACCAGTTTCTTACGGCAGTGGAGATTTGAGGTCACAAAATGAATTCAGCCACAGAGTGTGTAAGCTTTGGGTTCCTTCAGGGTATTTATTCATTCTTACTCAGTAGCTAGCAATATTAATGGTGGTAGGAGTACTATACTTCTGTCCTCGGCTGTCTAGTCAGTCTGTATGCTTTATGTAGGAATGCAGTGGGCACCATATAGGGGAATCCTAATTGTCCTGCCAGTACAGAGACACGATATCTAGGGTTCATTGAAAGAAAGTTCCTCAGTTTTTAAGGAAAGTAGAATATTGGCATGTTTGAACTCTTTAATTCAAACAATTCATCAAAAGAGGGAAGAACGGAGATTTATGACCTCGAGCGCTTTTTTAAGTGGTGATTGAGCCAATTTTTTTTCATCCTTTATAACTATAGTTGAAGGTCAGCAAAGAGCTGGAATCTGAAACTAAGCAAAAGCTTTTGCTTTTCAGATGAAAACCCAGAAATACCTTTTTGTGTCCCTGCCCCTGTGGATGAAACATGTTGCAGAAGACAAACTACAGTCTTTTACAGAAGTGTTTCTGATACAACAGTTTGAAGTGAAGAACCGCAAAAAAAACCCAGAAGTCTGCCGGTGCGTTTTACAGGGGCTCACACAGGCAATGAAACTTCCAAGCCCTGCTCAGTACTGCTGGAGTGTTCTGTGCCAGGCTGTGGAGAAAATATTTGAGCTTCTACCAAATGAAGTTCAGGTAAGGAATAAGTGTGAGGTGTATGAACATTTTTCTGGACTGGATGTTTTTAATGATGGTAAGTCCCATCTTTTTGCACTGATGCATCAGGTTTGAAACATGAAGTAGATGGAAAATTCTTAGCGATAATAGTTAAGATGCCTGCATAATTTCAATTTAAGGTGGTTTTGGATATTGTTTAGAATATGAGTAAGTTGTGAAACCAATTTTAACGTACACTTTTCCCTCACAAATGATTCGGTAATGGAAAAACACAGCATTAGTACTGAAATAGAAGCAGAGAACAATCAGAAGGGGCTTTTTTTTTCCCCCACAGAGGATTCAGCTTCTCACAGTGGTTTAAAGAAGCTATCTAGCTACAGAAAGTATCTCCAAGAAAGGGCATTTTTCCATTAAAACAGACAAGCAAACAAACTCTCTGAAGGTTTTCAGATAGCATTATTCCTTAATAATTAAGTACATTGAAGTCTCCGGCAAATACAGAATTTCTAAAATAGAAGAAATAAAACAAGGCTAGACACTAGATTAAATATTCATTACAATCCAAATATGCATCAAGATCACTAACAAAGTTCCTGGACTCACCAATTTTAGTGATGAAGAAACCTAGAAGAATACATCTAAACATGCATTTACTTTTCTGCTTCTAGAGAGGCGAACTGGACACGTATGTCGATGTAGCAAAATGTATCTCAGAAATGGCAGATTCCGAGATTGATCGCATTGTCCAGATCTCTAAGGTAACTATGTTTTGCTCCTGGTCTTCTATCACCAAATCATGTGAAACAAGCATGCCTTACCATTTTTCTTGTCACCAGAGTGTTTTAGCTCATTAGGAGCATTGATTGTTCTATCTGCCATGCAAGTAAGAGTGTTCTGTCTCTAATTTGCAGGCTGCAGAGAGAAGCAAAAGTAATAAGAACCCATATCCAAAACTTTCTCAAGGCAACTGAAATACTACTAATTTTTCCTGGTAGCTTTGAACTGGAGAGTCTAAGTAACTTCGTCAAGTTCATGCAGGACTCTCTAAGCAGAACAGGAGTGGTGTTAGATCTTCTGAATCCCAGACCAATAATGCAAACAGCAGACCATAGTCCTTTTTGGTTAACATAACTAACTGCTTGAAACGGACTGTAAATGCATCCTGGTGACTAGCTGTGCTTGAACCGGTGGATCCTTGCTTCTGTTAAAAATGTGAAATGCTTTGACTGTGAACAACCTTTCATTCTTGACTTAATGTGCTGTATTTGTGTTCACACTCAAGAGTGTTTCCTGGTGGACAAGATGGCTAAGGATGACAGTGGAATAGAAAAGCTTTCAGCTTCTAGCTCACCAGTTGAATCAATTAGCAGTGGAATTCTTAGCAGCTGAAATAATAAGGAAATGACCTGTGTGGAAGGACTTGATGGTTTCAGATCAGATAAACTAATATCTGTGACATAAAACCATGTTGTTCTGTTTACTGGCAGATTCACTAGAGAATCATGCATTTAAATAGGTTAGGGAAGCTGAACTGTCATTTCCTTATGTCTTTGAGTTCTTATTTCCACACTGAAAAATGCCATTGAAGAAAACCTTTTTTGTCACTTTAGTGAATCTGTCTTGCAAGAAGACTTGAGTCTCCAGAACTGTCAGGCTGGCTCATTTCAATTTAAAGGGGAATGTAAAATTTAAAGCAGTATGAAAACAGTGAAACTGTATTGATTTGCTGGACTGTTTAGAAGCATGTAAAATTAAATTAATATGTATGGTCTTCTGTTCCATAATTTGTCTTGAAGAAAAATGAGCCTGTCAAGTAATCAAAGAATTTCTCCCTTTTTTTTATAAGGAGGAATGCAGCATCTACTGTTCCCATGAGAAAGGTGTGTTTTAATTTAACGTGTTTCTAATTGCATTTGCAGAACAATATAGAGAAGGCCACATTTGTGAAAGTGTATTTAATTTCTCAAGGCAGACTGCCTCTGATGAACTTGAGTGCCGTGATTGATACTGTGGCAGAATATCACCAGAAAGAAAATATTTTATGGATGCTCTTGAATAGTTTCTATCATGCTCGTATTGTGAGCCATGAAAACACAGGTAAGGTCAGGCTTAAAGAAGGATCAATGACAAAATCAACAGGTACCGGTGGATCTACACTGATTCTTTTAAAGTAATTTTAAGATGGTTTAACCCAAGTGTTTCCATATTTCTCTGTATTAGAAACTACTCAATCTTCAAAATTTTTCTGCTCTTCAAATACTTACATCAAACATTGCTTTTATGTTTTTCTCCAATTCTTTATGTTTCTGTGGGTCAGCTACAAGTCATTTATCTCAGCCAGATGGTTTGCAGACCAGAGTTTTCATTAGATCCATGTCTCAGTCTTTTTAGACTTTCAGAGCAACATAGTGTTAGAAATGTAATAGCACGTCAGAGACCAGTAGCAGTGCAACTCTGCTGACCTTCAGATCTAATACCTGACTTCCCGTTGTGTGAAACAGTAGGAGGGCCATCTTCCCGTGAGACTGGTTGAACCAAGGGGATAGCTGGCTTCTCTGAACTCCCCATACTGAGTTAACACAGAAAACAAATTGCCCTTCTGCCTCTTCAAAACCATACCAGATAGTTATCTGGTGGGTTAATGAGTTGGGCTGTCTCAGCTAAGGGTCTGATAAAGTGCTGCAGCTGATGCAAGAGAAGTAGCAGAATCACACAGGAAGATAAAGGAGGAAGAAACAAGAACAGAGGGAGGCAAGAATGAGGTCTCCTCATTTTCATGGCAGAAGGATCTTTGGCTACCTGTGTTCACAGAACAACTTCAAAGCATTATAGTGCTAGATGCTTTAGCTGCCAGCTGTGGTTGAAGGACTTCAAACTGTGGTGAGTTTTGAATGAGTGACGCAAGATAAAAGAGGGCACATGTAAAGAGTACAAGGAAAAGGTAGTGTTTGAAGTGACATGGTCTCGAAGATGAAGATGGTTATTAGTTTGTAGGAGGTAGAATGGATTTTGGATAGCAGAATCTGAATCAGTGAAATATGTTCCATCCTTGGGTTGAGGGCTGATTTTATTTGCATGCCTTGAGTGTATTTTATTGATCCTCTGCACATCAGGAGGATTTACACAGCACTCCCCACATTCTTGCCCTGTGTACAGTAACACCATTGCTAGACTTAAATAAAGTACTGGGGCAAAAACTTCAGGGAGGCTTTAGGATTCTGTGGCAGTCATATATGCAGACTGGGTTACTGGGACCTGCAGGCTGCCGTTATGTGAAATAACTCACTCAGAATTCCTTTTTCTGTGTGTTCAGTGTATTGCCTGCATTATAAGCAAAGTTTTTGTACTGTTTAAGTGCCTGTATGCCTTCTGTCAGTGGCAACCATGAATCAAATGTGACAATGGTATTGGTAGTCTTTTTCTTCCACAGTCAGTGCTTTATTGCTGTAGTGATGCCGTATGCTTCCTTTTAATGAAAAATGGTGAATCCTAGTGTTTTATGTGAGTCAATGTTCTTGTTCTTCTTCTAGGAGTGCTGAAAAGAATGAACTGGCTGCTAGACCTGATGGGCTACATCAGAAATTTAGCATACAAGTCAACACCTTTACAAAATGTCAATCTTAAAGAGGTACGTGCTGTGAAAATAATTTGCAGCTTTCACGAAGAAGGAGGTTTTGATGTATTCCACATTATTCTTCTATAATAAGTATTATTCCCCATGCTTTTATATTTTGGAAGATTGTCATCTTACCTCCATAGAGAAATTCTTCTCAATTTTTATGAATGTATGTGTATTTAAAACTCTTACTTTAAAATAACGACATTTAAATTATGATAGAAGCTAAAGGCGACTAAAGGAAATCATTGCTTCAAATGTATTTACAGCACTTAAAGGAAAAATTTGAATTCACCAATAGAACTGTCTAAGCAGGTCAAAACTGTTCAGCTACTGTTTCTAAGAGGGCTTTGACAGTTTTAGGAAACTAACATTGTTCAATCTTTTCAGCCTTTTAAGTCTTCTGGTTGAGGACATAAAATAAGATGCTGATTAGATCAGAAGGGCATTCATTACATTGCTGCAATATTTCCTACCCATTCATAACACCACAATGGTGACCACCTCTAATTTCCCTTAACAGTCAGATTGCTGTAAAGAAGTTATTTCCCCATTTTTAAATGAAATGCAGATCAGCCTTAAACTAGAGGATGATTTTAGAAGAGTACTGTTTTGCTTTTTTTTCCTGTAGACATTTTAATTTGAGTTGGTGTTTAGAAAAAGACTTATGCTTCTTCAAAGCATGAGAGAATATTAAGAATGTTTTAGTTCTTGCATTTTGAATGTTAACTGAATTTTCAGATGATTGTTTTGAAGAGCAAGCCACCACCTGGATTTTTGCTTGTTTTTTTTTTTTTAATTGGGTTTGGTTTTGTTTTTTTTTTCTCCTTCTGTATTATTCATTTAATACAGTGCATTTTTGCCTTTTTCCTGTTTAGTGCATAGATTTCCTCCTGTGGCTCTTTGCAGCTTCTGTGGTGACCTGGGCTGACCATGGTGCACCATTACTGCTTGGTCTCAGTGCTAACTGGTCACCGTGGAAGCACCAAATGATACTACCAGAATTATCTGAGGATCACATTGGCAAGCACCCCACTGACAAGCTTGCTGTGCAAGAAACTCTCACTCTCCTTCCAAGCAGCATTTCCCTTTTGCTGGCTAAAGAGCCTTGGAAAGAACAAACACAGAAGGTAAAATTGCATGTCGTGGTAAGCATTTTCCAATAGTCAGAAAGCACCTTATTTTTAGCAGTCAGCTGAAGTCTTAGGTGGAGCAGTCATTTCCTATATATCTATTGCGTCTGACTTGTGATCTTGTTTTTCTTTATTTGCAATCAGATAGAACTCGTCTCAGAAGACTGAATGTAGTTTCTCAAGTAAAATGTGAGAGTTGCAAAGAACAAAAAACATTTCAATGTTGGGAGTCAAACTCTTGAGAGTACAGCTAGGAGAGGAGAGTTGGCAGCTGCTGGTAGCAAGTCAGTCTTTTAAACACTGAAAGACAGATCCTCTGCAGTTGGACATCACCACAGTGGCAACCTAGGGCAATCAAAGATCTGTGCAGTTTGTAGTGTGTGTCATTTATTTACAAGTATAATTTGAAAATAAGTGTGGAAAATTTTGCCTAATTTGGCAAGCCTACTGTAGGTTGCTTGTGGTTGAGACATGGAAATATTGTTATAAAGCTATAGATTAATAGTTAGCTGTTTTGTGCAAACCAGAATCCATTAAGGACTGGCTCCCATATGCTCCTGTGCTCAGAGTTACCACTGAAGTCAGAATTCAGAATCTGGGAGGAAAGCAGGTGCGGGCTGTTAATATGCAACTGCCTAATTAGGCTCTAGGGGACAATTTGAGACTGTGCCCTGAAAATCATTCTGATAAGTTTGAAATACCACATTGTCCTCCAAGCACCCTGGACTGCCAGAAAAACAATGAAAAATGAGAGAGGTCAAAAGAGGGACAAAGGCAGTAAGAGTTCTGAAGGATTTGCAGTAAAAGTTTGGACAACAGACTGATAAGAAGGGATCATATTAATAGGTTGAAGGCATGAACAGGCAAGAAGGAGGGAAACTATTTACTGTACCTTCTTCATTACAAGTAATTATTGCTGAGGTAATGAGGAGGAACAAAGAGAGTTTCAGATATAGTTGTGGGAGAAATTGCACTGACAGTGAGATGTATTTTAGGGCATTCAGATAGTTTGGGCAGAAGCTTGATGGGCCACTGCCTCTGATTAAATAACTATGAGTTTAGCAGCAATCAGATGTTGCCTGTCAAACTGAAGAGAATTTATGGTGTTCTGACATAGAAGCTCTTTTAATTCAGATTTTCCTTTATGTTTCAATCTTTAGTTCATTGACTGGCTGATCAATATGGTGGAAAGTCCTAAGGAATCATTATCAAAATCTTCCACAGACCTGCTGAAAGGTAGGATATTTTTAATTAGGTCCTTATTTTTCCATAACTATCAGTACAGATCAAAATCCAGTTGTTAAAAGGAGTGAGATGAATCTATATTATTAGCACATGTAGGAGAGCTATATTTTACATTTAAGGAAACCTTCACAGGTAAGTTAACATTCCTGTCTGTAACACCTTCTTATACTTGCTGTCCTATCTGCTGACGCTTACGATGTACCACTAAATATTGAAAGGATCTAAAGTTACATCTGGTCCTACAAGCGTATTTCAGTGATAGATCTGTCAGTTGTTTTGAAGTTACCCTTAAAAAGAAAATGCAACATACTATTTGGAAACCCTCTAGTACTAGAGTAGAAATCACATAACCTTTTATTCAGGTGCAACTGAGGACTGAAGTGTGGGGAAGGGATAGGAGACAGGCAATGACAGCCTAATAGAGTGGTCTGACAAGAAAGGACAGAGGAATAAGGGTTGCTGAAAAGATGTATGAAAAGAAAGATGGGAAATACATGGTATTTTGAATTACAGAAATGGCCCGTGGCCCTAGCATGCATCCCATTGCTCACCTAGAGATGTAGGATTGTGAATACTATCTGTACAAGTCATTTTAAGAAGACACCACAAAAACTTTCATGGGAAGTGAGTCCGTTGTGCTTCTTTCCATTAACACAAGGCACCTCCTTTGAATCACCTAATTTGTTGGACCTAAACATGGCTTCTTGAAATCCAGTTATAAGTTCTTTGCATTACCAGGATAGTTAGCCTTGTTTTGAGTGTCCGCAATCTGATAAATTCCAAAATTCCCCTGTTCTGTCTGCTAATCTCCACCAGAAACAATGCTAAGGGTCGTCGGAGAATCTCCACTGTACATCAGAGGATTCTGATATACACAGTATATTCTCAGTATGCCCTGATTGAGATGAGTCATTGTTTCCATTGAGCTTTCCATTCTTTTTTTTTGCTTTTAAGTACAAGAACATGAAACTCCCTTCTGGATGACTAGAATGTGACTGATTTGGTTACTGGATTTTGCCCAAATACAATTTGCTTTCAAATTCAATTGAGAAATCAGTGGATTGCATTTCCAATCAATGAATTGCACAGAGGACTTACACATTGTACTTTGTGCTTCTGTCCTTGCCACAGTGCCTCCTATCTGCCCTCTTGCATCATTTCTCAATGAATTCAAACCTTCTGCAGTGTTGGTTGATCTATGTGTCGCTTCAAAGTGATAGTCTAATTAGCAGATCATGTGATATGATTTCAGTAGGACACATGCCGTAAAGCAGATGAAAGGCATCACATCACATTTCAGAGACGAGTGTATCTTGTGAACAGCACAAGTAGCATCAAAACCTGTCAGTCTAGGAAGAGAAAAAGTCATGAAAAGTCAGTAAAAGGAGAATTGAATCTATACCTAAGTTAGTAAAATGACTAGGGAGAATACTCTCACATCCTTTCCAGTCTGGACTGCACAACATTAATGTTATTTGTCTTTGTCTTCACAGTTACACTTCTGGCCTTGAGATCTCTTGCAGAGTTCAAGAAGAAAGCAGTGTGGACTAAAGCTTATGGGTGGTAGCTGAATGTTGTATCTTATCCAATCAATAAAACTGTTCATACTTGAAAGCATACTATTACTATTCAGGCATCAAGACCACCAATTTCAAAGAGGTTTCTTATCAGAAGGTGTTGGATTTTTTTTTTTTAATCCTTTTACCTCCTCCCAAAGGCTCATAAGATAAAAACAATATTTTGTTTTTCACTAATGGTGTGTTGTTCCTTTACAAACTACCTAGCATGGTTTGAGCTGTGCTGAATCTAAATGAGAAATACACATCCAGTTGTTTCAATTGAGTTGTTTCAAGTGACACATTGGAGCTTCAAAACCTGGAGTGGAATATTCCTTTAACTCATGGAAGTTTTGTAGGAATGGGTGGAAAAAAAAAAACCTTGTGAAATTTGTTTGGATGTAGCCTATTTACTAAAGTATGGTTTAGTGTAACAGACTTCTGAATAAGCATTATTTTTTAATTGATAACCCTTTTTTAGTAATAACACAATGCTCTGGTACAGTAGTGACAACACATTGAAGGTATATAATGTGAGCAGAGTTTCTGAAAGGGATGGTATGTTTGTCAATTTTGCAACAGCTTTATCAAGATCATTGAAATAAGTCCATGATCCTAATGGCTGCTATGTCCCCAGCTCCAGGATGGTTGCAGTTTTCTTTCTACTTACAACTGTTCTTGTCTCCTTTACCCTCCTTTGCACAGAAGGAGGGTTTTTCTCTGCCTCCAGGCAAAAGAGACAATACAGCAACTCTTTTCCACCTTTGCCATCTTAAATAAATTAGCTCCTGCCATTTTCCTTATTTAATACTCTTCTCTTTCTGAAAGACTAGAAAACTTTTCCACTTCACAGCCCTGCTAAGACACACTTTAAAAGAGATTTTGTATTTAGCCATCCTCCTCACTAGAGCAGACAAAAATTAACCTGAATATATTTGGTTGAGCACTGGTCCCTAATGTCTTCCAAAGTAGTACTAGTGAGAGCATTGTTGATTTTGACCAGCTTGCATGAAATGTTACTGCCCTACATCTAGAAGCCACACCGCATTGGAAGAATTGTCTTCATTTCCAGACTGAACAATTCTTCAGGCGAAGAAATTCTCCTCTGACTTCTTTATGGGCTTTTCTCACTTAGCAAGGTTACTGTGGGATGGCAGTGAGCTTCCCACAGCAATTAGACATTTCTTCGGCAATGAGGTGTGTGGACGATTAACACAATACTTATTTGTATTTCTGAAATAGTGTATAATAATGGTAACTTCCTGCTCTGTATGCAGCTGTATACTGAGAAGACAATCTAAAGATGAATGTACAGAAGGACTCACTGCAACCAGATGTCACCGAGTCAGTGTCTCAGTGCGTGACACTTCCATTTGTGTGCACTTCTAAGTAACCTCTGACAAAGCCAAATATGTCACATTTTAATGGTGCCATCTCTAGCATAGTTTCAAACTAACTTACACCTTTACTCACCTGAGTTTGCATGTGTATTAGCATTTCAATTCAGATTAAAAGTTTGCCTTTTTTTAAAGGGAATCTCTGTGTAATGCCCACATGCTGTGTTTTAGTTTGCACAGTGGAGCAGTATAAGCATCTGAATTCAACTATAGTGATACACAGTAGAACAGATAAGCCGAGGGATGGCATAGCACCACCTGAGAGTGGCAATGTTCATGCGGCTCCAGGGAGCACTGAGCATTTAGGAGCGTATCTGAAATGCTTGTACACCAACGCACACAGTATGAGAAACAGACAAGATAAACTGGAAGCACTGGTCAGTTCCCAGAGCTACACTATCATCGGTATTGGTGAGACTTGGTGGAATGAGTCCCACAGCTGGAGTGCTGGGATGTAGAGCTATAGGCTGTTCAGGAGGGATAGGCAGGGCAGGCGAGGTGGAGGAGTTGCACTGTATATAAGGAAGAGGCTTCACTGTACAGCCCTTATAGTTAATGATGATGTGGTTGAGAGCCTCTGGGTGAGGATTAGGGGGATGGAAAACAAAGCAGATGTCGTTGTGGGTGTCTACTATTGTTCACTCAGCCAGGATGATAGCACTGATGATTTATTCCATAGGCAATTAGAAGTCTCTGGATTGGTAGCCCTCATCCTTATGGGACTTCCCAGACATTAACTGAGAATACCAGACCACTGTGACAAGTAACTCTGGGAAATTCCAGAAGTAGGTGGAAGATTATTTCTTGTCACAAGTGCTCAGTGAGCCAACTAGGAAAGATGCCGTCCTAGACTTGTTTGTGAATAGAGAAGAACCGTGGGAGATGTGATAGTAGGTGGCTGTCTTGGACACAGTGATTGTGAAGTGGTTAAGTTTAAATTTTTTGGTGTAATGAGAAAAAAGGTCAGCAGAATTGCTACCCTGGGTTTCAAGAGAGCAAACCTTAAGCTACTCAGAGAGCTAGTTAGCAGTGTCCCTGGAAATTTGCTTTTGAGGGCTTAAGAATCCCTGAGAGCTGGTCAGTTTGTAAGAATGACCTTTTAGAAGCACGGTAGCAGGCAATCCCATTGTGCCAAAAGTCAAGCAAGCAGCAAAGTTCCTTCTGGAAATCAGGCAGAAAAGAAATTGTATGATCTCTGGAAGCGAGGTCAGGCTTCGCAAGAAGATTACAGAGCTATGGTTTGCATGTGTAGGGAGAAAACACGGAAGGCCAAAGGTCAACTAGAGTTGAAATTGTTGGGTCAGATTAAAAAAAAATCTTTTTTTAGTATGTTAAGAGCAAGGGGAGATCTAAGGAAAATATTGCACCAACACTGTGAATAGGGATGAAGAAAAGGCAGAGACATTTAATGCTTTTTCTTGCCTCAGTCTTTAATAATACTGATAGACATTGGGGTCCCCAGTCCTCTGAGTTGGAAGACATGTAGGAGCAGTGATTTTTCCATTTGAGGACACTGAAATTGCAAATGAGCAGTTGCATAGAATCATAGAATCATAGAATGGTTTAGGTTGGAAAGGACCTTGAAAATCATCGAGTTCCAACCCCCCTGCCATAGGCAGGGACACCTCCCACTAGACCAGGTTGCCCAAGGCCACGTCCAGCCTGGCCTTGAACACCTCCAGGGATGGGGACTCAACAACCTCTCTGGGCAACCTGTTCCAGTGCCTCACCACCCTCAAAGTGAAAAACTTCTTCCTAATGTTCAATCTAAACCTGCCCTCTTCCAGTTTGAAGCCGTTCCCCCTTGTCCTGTCACTACATGCCCTAGTAAAAAGTCCTTCCCCAGCTCTCCTGTAGGCCCCCTTTAGGTACTGAAAGGCCGCAGTAAGATCTCCGCGGAGCCTTCTCTTCTCCAGGCTGAACAGCCCCAACTCCTTCAGCCTCTCCTCATAGGAGAGGTGCTCCAGCCCTCGGATCATCCTCGTGGCCCTCCTCTGGACACGCTCCAACAGGTCCATGTCCTTCTTATGTTGGGGACTCCAGAGCTGGACGCAGTACTCCAGGTG
>VUYV01000018.1:0-37465 GCA_008711295.1 Anarhynchus alexandrinus | reverse complement strand
CTCCATTTTCCCAATCCTGGCTTTTGCATTCTACGTCACGGGCAGTGTGGCTGCAGTCCTTGCCAGTGAAGACTGAGGCAAAAAAGTCATTGAGTACCTCAGCCCTGTCTCTGTCCCAGGTAACCAGTTCTTGTGTTTCCTTCCAGAGAGGGCCCACATTTTCCCTAGTCTTTCTTTTCTCATTGACATACTTAAAGAATTCAGCATCAGCTGAATCTTTGTAAGTCCATAAGGCCTGATGGGATTAATCCCAGAGTACTGGAGGAGCTTGCAGATGTCACAGCAGGACCTGTCTTGATCATCTACCAAAGGTCTTGGGACTCTGGGTAGGTCCTTGCTGACTGGAAGCTAGCCAGCATTATTCTAATTTACCAGAAGGGCATTAGGGAAGACCCAGGGAACTACAGACCTGTTAGTCTCACCTCAGTACCTGTGAAAAATTATGGGGAAGATTATACTGGGTGCTATTGGAAGGCATTTAAAGGACAATGCAATCATCAGGCACAGTCAACATGGGTTCACGAAGGGAAGATCCTGTCTAATCTGATTCTATGACGAGATCACCCACCTAGTGGAGGAACGGAAGGTGGTGGATGGAGTTTTTCTGGATTTTAGTAAGGCTTTGGATATTGTCCCTCACAGCATCCTTCTGGACAAATTGTCCAGCTGTGAGATGAGCAGGTTCATGGTGCACTGGGTGAAGAACTGGCTGAAGGACAGGGCTAAAGCAGGTGTAGTGAATGGGGCTACATTTGGCTGGTGGCCAGTCACCAGTGGTGTTCCTCAGGGCTCCGTTCTAGGCCCGGTTCTGTTCAGCATATTTATCAATGACCTGAAGGCAGGAGTTGGATGCGCCTCTAGTAAGTTTGCTGATTATACTAAACCGGAAGGTGCTGCTCACTCTCTCAAGGGACAGGAGCCCTTCTAGAGGGATCTAGATAGATTGGAGCATTGGGATATGATTAATGGGATGAAATTTAACAAGAGCAAATTCTGGATTCTGCACCTGGGACGGAGTAACTCTGGACACAAGTCTAAATTAGGAGAGGAGTGGCTGGAAAGTAGCCCTGCAGAAAGAGATGTGGGAGTGCCGGTTGACACTAAGCTCAACAGGAGTCAGCAGTGCACCCTGGCAGCCAAGAGGGCAACCTGCATCCTGGGGTGCATCAAACACAGCATAACCAGCTGGTCAAAAGAGGGGATTATCCTGCTGTATTCGGCATTGGTGCAGCCTCACCGCGAGTACTGTGTGCAGTTCTGGGCCCCACAGTTTAAGAAGGATGTGAAGGTCCTTGAATGCATTCAGAGGAGGGCAACAAAGCTGGTGACAGGGTTCCTATGAGGAGCAGCTGAAGATTTTGGGCTTGTCTAGATCATAGAAAAGGAGGCTGAGGTGTGACCTTGCTCTCTACAGCTTCCTGAGGAGGGGAGGTGGAGAAGGAGACGCTGATCCCTTCCCCCTGGGATCCAGCAACAGGACACACAGGAATGGTTCAAAGCTGTGCCCGGGGAGGTTTCAACTGGACATTAGGAACCATTTCTTTTCCGAGAGGGTGGTCAAACACTGGAACAGGCTTCCTGGAGAGGTGGTCAATAACCCGTGCCTGGCAGTGTTTAAGCAGCATTTGGACAATACCCTTCATAATATGCTTTAACTTGGTCAGCCCTGAATTGGCCAGGCAGTTGGACTAGATGATCGTTGTAGGTCGCTTCCAACTGGAACTATTCTATTCTAAATACTCCAGTGTACTGTACAACTCTTGTGTTCAGTGCACAGGACTAAACTAGATCTAGTTTCCAGTAAAACCCTCGGAAAGGCAGATAAGTTGGCTGTTGGGTTCTCATTGTGAATCCTTTCACTCTATAGTTCCATTCCTATTGGGCTGCTGTACCTGCAAGTATACACATAGCCTATGATGGAGAGACCATTCCTCCTGTTTTGTGCTAGTGCTGGAGAAATTAATATGACTTTTATTTCTAGGTGATCTCCTTCAAAATAGTGTGTTGCTCTGGAGACAATGACTTTCAAGGACTGAGGTTGGCAAGTTAGTTGCTACTGCATTTTGGATGTGTAGGAAGGCAGCAAAGGAAGCTGGTGGTGGAGTTATTGGTGGGACAAGTTCTTGTGACTCGAGCGTAGCTGTTCTGTGGACAAACAGAAGGGATATTTTTTTTCTAACTTTAGCACTTAAGTGTAATTTCTTTTCCACACTGTATGTGTTTCATATGCATATTTATTAATTCAATCTCAGTACATAAGCTGTTACTAAAACTACTGTTTTTTCAAATGTCAGACAAATGTAGTAGTCAAATACCCTTCTGTTCCTAAAGAGATTTTTTAACCACTTTTAGTTATATATCGCTTCCCTAGTGATATTTCTTCACCCTTGTCTATACAGTACGTTATTTTGCCTGTGTTGATGTAGATATTTAAGAACAACACTTATTTTGATTCCAATATCAGATGACCAAAGTGGAGATACAGATGAGCTGGGATCTCAAGACTGACAGAAGTTCTGAACAAAGATTTGAGTTCCCAGAGGTGGAAAGACCTGGGCAGCTTTTTAAGCGTCTTTTTGCCTGCCTAATCCTGAGCTTTTCCGGAAACTAAGGTAAGGAGTTGAAGCTGAAGTTACAGCAGCCTGCTGTGGTCACACATGGAAGGCTGATTCCCTGAATCTCCCAATTACTTGCCCCAAGTTACCTCTGCACCTTCTGTCATTAACTTCATGCCTTTTTCCTGCAGTTTAGGTTTGGGGCTCCTCCCCGTAGTGAATTTTAAAGAATCCTCCTACTCCAGCCTTTCAGCCAGATGTAAGAATCAATGCAAAGGGAGAGCATCACATCCTCATATGTTTTTTTTAACATGAAACAATAAACATGGCTTAATATGAATATCTGTGGTAGATTTGACCTTGGCTGGCTGCCAGATGCCCATTCAGCTGCTCCTCTCACTCTACCTCCACAACAGAACAGGGAGAAAATACGATGAGAAAGCTTGTGGCTGAAGATAAAGACAGGGAGGTCATTTACCATTTACTGTCACAAAAACAGACTCGATTTGGGGAAGAGTAATTTATTGCCAATTAAAAATAGAGTAGGATTGTAAGAAACAAAGACAAAACAAACAAACAAAAAAAAACCACCTTCCCCCCCACCTCTCCCTTTTTCCTAGGCTCAGCTTCATTCCTTCATTCCTGAATCTTCTACCTCCTCCCTCCCCAAGTGGTGCAGGGTGGGTAGGGAATGGGGGTTGCAGCCACTTCATGAACCTTCACCTCTGCTGGTTGTTCTTCTTCAAACTGTTCCCCTGCTCTGCCATGGGATCCCTCCCATGGGATGTAGTCCTTCATGAACTGCTCCAGCACGGTTCCTTCTCACAGACTGCAGCTTTTCAAGAACTGCTCTACTGTGGGTCCTTTCCATGGAGTATGGTCATCTGGAAAAGTCTGATCCTGTGTGGGCTTTCTGTGGGCTGCAGCTTCCTTCAGGTCATATCCACCTGCTGCAGCATGGATATCTTGTCTGGCGTGGTCCTCCATGGGCTGCAGAGGGCCAACCTGCTCCACCATGGTTTTCTCCATGGGCTGCAGGGGCATCTGCTGCAGTGTCTGGAGCTCCTCCTCCTCTCCTTCCCCACAGGCTTTGGTGTCTGCAGAGCTGTTTCTCTCACATTTTTCTTAGTCTTCTCTCTCACAGCTGCAACATAGTGTTTTTTTACCTTTTCTTATTTTCACAGAGGTGCCATCAGCTTTGCTGTTTGGCTCAGCAGTGTCCTGCGGTGACTCTGTTTTGGAGCTGACTGGAACCAGCTGTGTCTGGCATGGGGGAAGCCTCTAGCTTCTTCTCACAGAGGCCATTCCTGCAGCTTACCCACTGCCAAAGCCTTGTCACATAGACCCAATACAATGTCATACATCATGTTTCTTCCTACAGGGTATGTTAATTCCAGGCAGTTTGATGACAAACAATTTAGATTGAATGTTCAAGGGGAAAAATGTCCATGTTTCACCTTTAGTGTGTTATATAGTGGTTTGATGTGAAGTGTTCTTATTCTGGCTCTCTTCTTCAAACCTGTCATCCTATTCAGCTGCTCTATACATTTTCTTCACGTTGTCCACACTTGAATTGGTTTGGGTCAGACAGAAGTCCAAAGTGGGAGTACTTCCGTTTCTCTAATAAGTTCCAAATTCCTACCTCTGTTTGCAGTGCTTTCAAAAACAAAATACCAGGGTTGACCCTATACTATTGCATGTATCACCTTGTTGCTTATGGTTTGCAAATACTCCGGCAGTCACAAGTCTGCAGGTATTGTCTGCCACATTTATTAAATAAATAAAAATGATAGTAGGTGACCTTTCTTAACAACTGAGTTCGAGGCCAGCTGCACTCTTTCCTTATATGCGCTATTAGGCTGCATGGGTTAGAAAGTCATACAGGCAAAAGCCTGTTCATGTGGTGATAGTGTTTGTTGAAATATTATCTTCCAATTATTATCTTTCCTTCCTCCAACTATTCTCTGTTCTTCCTCCCCCTGGTTTTCAATCAAGCTTAAAAAAAATAGCCTCACTTTTCTCCTCCACCTGTTTGTATTCAAATGTAGGTGATAATCAATATGGATGAAACATCAGAAAAGCCTCTTCCAGCCTCTAAGCAGTTATTTGTCCATTTTTGCCTGTACAGTCCACTGGGTTGCTGTCCGCATTCTTCATTCCCAGCCTTTGAAGAGACTATGTTCTAGTTGCATTCTCACAGGTAGTCCTACAGAAGTATGAGGAGCAACACACTTGAGTAGCATGGCTGGAAATTTGCACATGACTTTTGGTAGTCATTCACTTCCCTTTAAAGAACAATGTATATGTGGCCTGACTACATCACACACCTTTTGTTTATCTGTCTGCTGTTCAGCATGGAAGAAAATCATTGTGGTGAAAGAGATTTTTAATGTCTGCCAGACGCATGATTATGAGTTTTTATTTCTGCTCTTTAAATATCCCCTTGAATATGTAGTAGATGAGTACCTGATCACTTGCCTTTGTGGTTTAGCTGTGTTTTCTGGAATCTTGTTTGGAGAAGTGAAGGTTGGACCAGAATGTGAGGTATCCTTTGTGAATGCCTGGGGCTAATCACCTTGTGAATCTCACAGGTTGCAAAGTTTCCAGCTTCTGCTCCTTGAGAGATTCCAGTTCTAGCCAATTTAGCATTTATATATATGAGGGACATACACGTTGGCCTAATATAAAATAATCTTGTAGATTAATGGTATTGTCATTACAGAATGTCTATTGCTAATGAGGCAAGAATTAACACCAGAATAAGGGTTGTTAGTGTGATTGTGAGTGGAGGCACTCTTCAATTTTTTTCAGGGTTCTCTAACATATGTTAGAAAAAATATATTCATTTTTAAAACTCCTGCCATTTGAAGTCAAAACATTCAAAAGTAACTAGTTATTTTGAGCTGCTTCATTTTTTGAGGTGCATTAAAGAGACATGCCTTTTCTGAAAATTCTACAGCCAGATCATGTACATGCAAACAGGAGTTTTGCATTGAAAATCTTTGTCGAATTTCTTTTTAACCTGTGATATGCAGCAGGCCACTGGGAATATATTTCTTATTTCCAAACAAAATATCAACTTAGCTTCTTTTCTTTTTGATGTTGCCTGTCCCTAGGTGTGCCTTCCTTTCAGAGAGGAGGTTCTGGATGATAAAGCACATACCTGAATCAAAACACAAAATGGTATAAGAACAAGGGAGTAGTGTCCACAGTGTCTTCAGTTCGTTTAACAGGAATAGTATAAGCCTTCATCTGGCAACCTGCACAGTTCCTTCTATGAACTTAGGAACAGAAAACTGTATCACGAAGATGAGATCCTTAAAATAAGTGTTAAAGCCAATGGCAGAACGAAGACTTGACTGTAATGCAGCCAACTTCAGTTCAAATTTTTCGAAAGTATTTTGTTGAGAAGGAGAAGCGGCTTTTTTTACATGCAGGTTTTGGAGTGGGCTCTTTTTTTATACCTTTGGAAAATCAAGCTGTAAACATCTTAATTTATACATAACTTCTCATACCAGCTGGGAGGAATGAGTGAGGTGGGGTTGCACAGAATAATAGTATGATCAAATGGGAGCCGATTAAAAAAAAAAAAAAAAAAAAGCAAACTTTAGTAAGTAGCTGTAAGGCCAGGATCATTGAAGCAATTTTTATGTTTTTGTTTTGTCTTTTTATACCTCACATACACAGTGTCTCAAATTCAATTATTTGTATTTGAAAGACATCAGAAATCAAAACAGCTGGTGTTGAACTTCCCTGCAGTGGTCTGCAGGAGATGTGGCAGAGAGTTACAGTTTGTGAAAGGACCTATACTGATTTGATTTTTTGTTGCCATAGGCATCCCAGTTGCATTGAGACCCAGCTTTCTGGAAGATGAGATACTTACCTATAAACAGCACTAGCAGGTACATTTTCAGAACATAGGGGAAGTAGATTGAGAAGGCGAATGGAAATGGTAGCTTGATGGAGTATGTGCCAAAGGATTCAAAATAAGGCAGTGATACACAAATTGCAAATGCTGTAAAATAACATGGTAAATCTTTAGTCAAAAGTAGGTGGAAGATCATCAAAAAGCTTCATGTAAAAGTCAGTTACCTTTAAGGCACAGACAGCTGTATTATATACTGAATTTACCATGTCATTCGTATGCATCTGCCCATGTTGTTTTCTCCTTGAGTTCAGTTTTGTAGGTCTGAGATGTGAATTGCTCTCAATACTAGAATTATCAAGTATTTCCTATTCAATAACAACTTCTGTCACTCCTGTAGTTGCACTGCTTTCAATATGATCTCAGTGGGCACGTTTCCTGATGTAAGTATGATAAGCTGCTAAGTACGGCCTGAGCCAGTAAGGTCAGCCTCACTGGGCTGGGGTGAAAGGCAGCTTTGGGACTTGCTGTCTAATGTGGTCAGTCTGGAATGGGGGAATCCATGTGTCTTTTGTGGGGGTATTCTCCTGCTTTATCCACAAAAAATGAATATTTTCCCATACTGTTAAAAAAAAACAAAGCAACAACAGGAAGGAAAAAAAACAAACACAAAAACCAAAAAGACCCCAGACACACAAACCCCAGAGAACTCCTATTAAGGAAAAAAGGCACAGAAAAGAAGAAAGATAGGTGGCGTACATGTTAATGTGAGAGTGCATAAGCATTTATGACTACTTTGGCAACACAAAAAGAAATACCTTAAGCACAAATGACAATTGAACTGATCAAATTTTATTGAAGAGGATTAAGGAAGCAAGTCATTGGTACGTATCCCATCTCCTTACCTTTAGCCAGAACTGAAAGGGGATAGAGCGGGATGCACAGTGAGAAGTTGAGCCATGTCAGTGGTAGGTAGTATATTCCTGTCCTTGCTAACATGTTATAAGTGTACCTGCAGCACGAGGAACAGCAGATGAGCTCAGAGGGAATGATCAAGTCTTTAAAATAAAGGTATATTATTGAAAAATCAGAGGGAATTGCAGAAGAACTCAGAGCTGCCTATCTGAGCAAATTTCAGAGCAATACGGCAACAGTCTTGTTTAGGCTCTAACTGATGTCTGAAAGTAAATGGTTCATTGTTTCGGAAGGGTTGTCTGCGGTGCTACCCTAGAGCAGGCAGACAGCAATACAGCCCTCCAGCCCAAAGCCTCTCTCAGAAACCAGCATGATTTCATATTGGTCCGTCAGAAAATGGGTTTCAGATAGGGATGTTGCAACTGAGAGGGGCAGGCAGAATATGACTATTGCTTTGCACTGAGAAAATGCCCATTTATGACTGCTGAGCCAGTTAAACCACTGCTGGAGGAGGCTAAACAGCAAGGTAATCGCAGGTACTTAATCTTCTGTAGTATGGCTGCCCCTCCCCTGGACCTCAGAAGGGGTAGTTGGCACAAAAATACCGGTTGTGCTCCATGCATTGCAGCAGTTTATTCTTACTGTGGCTGTTACTGGGAGACCAGAATGCCTAGGACTTCAGTCTCCAAAGGTGAGCTAATCCTATCTAGTTTGATCTAAAAGTGGTACAGCAGCTTTCCAAACACTGGAGAAACAGGTCTGATTGCATTTTTGGTCAGCTAAAAGGCTTTTTGCTCTGTGGTCTAGCTAGAGATATGAAAATAAGGATTTTTAAGCCACTGTTAGCCAGGAGTGTTTCTGGCTGATGGAACCAGCATTAAACAAAGTTTCTGTATTCCCTTCTTAATAATTGGTTTGAGTAATCATTCCTGGATTGTAGAAGAGTTTGATAGGCTATAAATGTACTATCTTGTCTGAAGTTTGCCCTCTCAACCTCAAGATCGTCTCCATATTTTATTATGGAGACATAATAATTACTAAGCCATAATCACAACCCAATACAAAAAGAAAACAGCTACTCCCTCTCTGTACACCTTCTTGGGCTTTCTATGGCATAAGCAGGAAAGATCAGATATAGAAAACCTTGCAGAATTTGCTCTGAGTATATCATTAGCCATAATGCACAGGATATTTATGTCCCTGAAGAACTACGGGGAAGAACTTGTAATACTTCAAGACTAGTTGGCCAAGGGATGGGATAGATTTCTGTACACTTTTAGACATGGCCACTTCTTTGAGATGCTAGGACATGGCACAGATGCTGCAAAATAAATTGGGTAAGAATTCAAAATCTGTATGTGTTGCACTATGTGTTATTATTTGAATTGGTCATTTGCTGCTATAAACCACAGTATCTTGCCTATTAAATGGCTGCTGTTATTGCTATGATGCTGGACTGTGTTCTTTAGCATTGATAGAAAATAATGATGCATTGATAGGACTATTATGCGCTGACAGGACTTTACAGCCAGTATCGTTCACACTTTTGGGCTCTCTCCAGCTGCACAGGACCCTTTCATTTGAGATTAGGTTGTACTACTTTAGCTTTACAAACTTCAAAAAGAAATGGGATGGTGCAATAATCCAAATAATTCATACAAGTAGTAGTTTATTAACACATGTAGTACGAATACTCTGAAGCTGACTTAAAATCTTCTCAATCCTACCTGACAATTTCCTTTTTCAGATCTCTTTTATAACATATATTTCCTTTGCTGTCTAAATCTGTATTTCCCCAGTCAGTCCCCAAAGCAGTGTATTTAAAATAGCAAAAAGCTATTTTAGCAGAAAGAAAAAAGTTAAAGTAAAAAATCTTGCTCCCATACAGAGGTTGCTGTGTCTTGTTAAAATGCTTCTTAATTCCATATGTCTTCCCTGCTGTAAATCTATAAACTGAGGTCCATAGAGGCTTAAGTTACACTTGAGAAATGTTAGTGACTTCAGATATCAAGTCAAGAGTCAGTAATGTGGAATTTTCACCATTATACTTTTACCACAGGGAGGTATTGGTAACCTTCCACCATAGAAAATTTTTGAGATAAAAATCCTGAATTGTATTCCTATCCATTTTGCCTCATGCACATTGTCCCTGTCATGTGATATATGCCCTAGTACACCAAAATTCTCAGTTTCTGCAGGGGAGCTCTTGGCTTTTTGGACAGCACAGTGCAATTAACCCAGAATAGTCTTTCTGACTTAGTAAGAAGTTTGGCCAGTGCTGCCTTACTGTGCTGTCAATCTTGGATCGAAGTGAGATGTTAACAAAAACAATAATAAATTAAAGCAATAGGATTGTAAATCAGTTTCAGAAATTGCTGTTCCCTGGGAGGCAGTTGTGATTTCCTTCTAAATTTTTGTTAAAAAATGTCAAATCCTATGAAATACAAATGTTAATGTAACAATTCACTTTTGTAAGTCACTCGGCCTCTCAACTATGCGGATTTTTGTAAAAATCACTAAGTAAGGTTCAAGCTTTTATTTAAAATGGGTAATATGCTTTTCTACCAATTTTGAAATAATGAAATGAACCTGCAGCACAGTGAGGGTGGGGTTCTGCTTGCAATAATGACCCATTTTCCCATCGTGATTTTGCGGTTGACTGCTTACCTGACCACGTCTAATAAATTCCAAAGGAAAAATAAAACACACACGATGTATTTCCCTTGAACTTCTTCCTGACTGTTGATCACGACAAATAAAACAATTATTCTTTCAGTGATCTGAAAAGAAAAGCGAATTGTGAGTTCAGGTAGCACCTTCTGTAGCTCTCATTTCTGTGCCATTTTGGCAAAATAGGAGGCCAGATTCAGGTGAATATGATTTGCTTTACACAAACACTCCATTGAACGTTTCACTTCTTGGCCTGCTTTTGTCCAAGGCCCCGTTGGGCTTCAGCTTGGGGAACTGGAAACTGTTGGCTGCAGCATCACAGATCTGCTGTGGTAAGGGTGGGTATTTGTGGGCCAACAGGGATGACTTGGGTTTGTATCCATGCTTTGCCCTGTAAAATACATATATCTGTAGTATTCAGCTCTGCCAACAGTTGCTTGTGAATCTCTGCCAGAACAGTACCAGTTCACTCTGAATTACTCTCTGTTTAAAAATGTTGAAGGAGAAAGCATGCATCATTCAGTTGGTATGAATCAGTATAGCTTCACTGGGGTTTTTTTATACCCACTGTGATCTCTTCCATAAGGTACTGTAGGTTTAATGATTTTGTGGGTTAAGATGTCAAGTCAGTGAAAAGTCATGAAATGAAAATGGATTAACAAGGTGGTTTTTATAAGCACCGTCATTCTTCTTCACTGGTTTCCCCCTTCCCCTTACTCCTACCTTAAATGAAATAAGAAATTGGCCTCTCAAGTTTGCATGGTAGTTTTGGTACATAATGTTTATGGGTTCCTGCATGGAATGTTTTGGCTACAGACTTTTTTTGAAAACCGCATCTGTCAGATAATGCAGCCATCACTTCACTATTCAGCAAAATTACGTGAGAGCAATTTTTCATACAGAAAGAGAGCGTGTCCATCCCCTAGGGATCTGGTTCCTCATCTTGAAAAGAACTGAGAGGCCACAGATAAAAATGTTTCTTCTGCCTGTCACCCTGCCCTGACTGTCACCCTGTGACGCTGATCCCATTGGTCCCTAACTAAGCAGTTGATTTCTAAGAAGGTCAGATGTTGACAGACTTTTGTGGAGATGGGCCAGGAAACAGAGAGTGAGAGGTAATAAGTCCTGGTTTTGTATGCAATGCTGAGGAACCTGGCAAGAAAATGGGAGAACTGGGAGTGTTGATGCAGGATCTGAAACCAGATACAACATAGATAGGAGAAGCATGGTGGGACAAACATCACAACAGGGAAATCAAAACAAAGGTAAAAGCTGTGTAAGCATTGAACGGGATGGTGTGCTGAACAGAATAAACAAAATAGAAACTGAGTTAAATTCCTTTTGGTGAAGGGTGGTAAAGGAGCGCAGCGTTAGTGGTGTGGGCATTTTGTTACTGACCCTAGAATCAGACTGGTATGTGGAGAGAGAGTTCTGCAAGACTGCTAATATGGGAGATATTTCAGGGAGTTTTCTCACCTAGAGACCAAAGCTTTATCATGATAATGAAAAGGTGGACATGTTTTTAGATGTCAGAGCTCGCAGATATTCCAAACCATCATTTGCTCCTCAAGAGGTGGCTGGGTGGAAAAGTACTAGAAAACAACATGGGTCCAGTGATCAGGAGCTGATCCCATTTCAGTGAGATGGATAAGCAGTAGACAGGTAGCTACCATCCCCAGTTTCAAAAGGATAAGCACTGGCCAGTGAGACAGAGTGGCCATGGAGCCCCAAAATTCAGCCTTATGTTTTGGGAGTGAAATAGGCTGTGGATTTCCTTCTATCCCCAGGGCACAAGCAGATGCACAAGACGCAGTGAGTATCACCTAGCTGGGTCTCAAGAGGTTTCCTCCATCAGGATTCATGTTTGGGAAGGGGAGCAGTGGAGGCACTTGGCCTCACCAGTTGCAGACGATGGAAGTCAGTGATGAGACGGTGTAAAGCAGGTTAAGCACCTGCAAGAGCAGGGAACTGGACCTGACACAAAGCAGGTCCCCTGTAGGTCTTCTGTTCCTGTTAGACTGCAGTCTCAGCCACCAAGCAATGGGATGCGCAAAGCAGCCATCAGAGGCTGAAAGTGAAGAACCACCTGTGGCCTTGCTCTGGAGCACATCTGCAGGGCAGGACACGGGCCTGTCTGCTCAGGGCAATTGTGATGTCCTCATGAGGACAGACAGTGGCATCCTACCTTTCTTCTGTGTCAATGGGGAGGTTGCCTGCCTGCCTGCCTCTTCAAGACATTGCGCTCTCTTCTTTCGTAGCACTCGTACCTTTAGGTAACCCACAGAAGTGGAAAGTACGTGCAGGGGTAAGTCAGAGGCTGGGGACCTTTTCAGCAAGTGGCAAGGCAGGGTGATACTTGAAGAGGAGATTCCAGTAAATGTCTGTTGATATTGTGGCCCTATACACACACATCTGTATACATATATACATGGAATCATGTACATATATCAATAGACACACACACAGGTATGCATATGTATACATGTGTGTGTACACGCATACATATATACACATATATACATAAAGCATGTGCTGCAGCTCAGCCACAGCTCATTTCTTCTGTGGATTATCTGACCTCGCGTGAATGAAAATATGGTATTCTCTGTTGCTACTCCCTTACTCTAAAAAAAAAAAAGCAAAACTAGAAGTCCTATGTTTTCATGTTCATAAAAAGGAAGTATGTGCTGACACCTCACAAAGCATAAATACAATGGTTTCATTTTTCATTCCTTCTTGTTCTTTGTGTTAAGATCAAACTGGAATTTCCTTCCTCTCCCAGCACTGGTCTCTCAGAGCAAGTTCTGTAGAATGGCATAAATTTCCACAAGGCAGCCTGGGCATTTGAAGTGAGTAAGTGAAACAGAGCAAATTACACCAGCTAAGGTTAGGGCAGCACATTCACTTCCATTTTTTAATGACTGTGACTGTGCAATATCGTATTTGGTACCTGAAACCCTTACTTAGCTCTCTGATTTAGTGAATGTTTTAAAAAAGTAAGAAAAGTGCTAGTAAATATTTAGATTAAGTTTAAAATTAATGATTTTATCACAAAGTATTACATTGCCTTTGGTGAAGTAAATCCAGTCCTGTTTGCACAGAATGAAGAACTGGTGTTTACAAAAAAACGCCAGTCTTTTCTTACATCTTTCCTACTCTCTCCCTTGCTAAAGTACTACTCCCATCAGCCTTTACTCCTTGGCCAGACTACTAAATTTCATTATCCTGTTTTGAAAACTGCAATGACACGTGACATGTTCTCCTGTCCTCCTCTCAATCATCCAAGCTGCAAGTGCCCTGAGAGACATTCTTTGCACCAACTTTGTGACCCTCCTTTGTCTTCCCTTCCTCCAGAGCACCCATCACACAGGACTCATCTGTCTTTCATGGTGTGACTTGGCCTTGGCCCACCTAACCCTTCTCAGGTGCCTGGTGGCCTGAGACTTTGTCCGGCCATCCTGAATGGGTTTTCCCAGACAATGTCTCTGAATTTGCTTTTGCACTATCTGTAATGTGCGCTTCCCTGACATTACCAGTGTCTCCTGTTCTCTCATCCTAGAGATCACCTATGAGATGAACTTCACTGTGGATGTGCATATGTGTGCATGACCTGAAGGATGCATCTAGGGATGTGTTTTAAGCTTAGAGTCAGAACAGGTGGTGGGAACGCAGAACAGGGCAACCACTATCAAATTCTTGCAGCTTTATCAGTACCCTTGACTATGTGCTGTAGTCCAGTAGGCTGCAGTGAGGTGAGCTCTAACTGTCCTTCCCCTGTTCTTTGTGGAAAATGGATTTGTTTTTTTTTCCCCTAAGAGGCAGGGAGGAAAGTGTGGCAAGGGACATGGCAGTACTGTTGGCACAGAAACGCTTAACCTGCACTCTCACAGCAAAAACAGGGCCACCCAAGTGAAAGCAGAGTCTACACCAAAGAGCTTGTACACCTTGCTTGGACAGCATGAGACTACTGCTAACATCAAGGCAAGAGAGTTCTGTTTGCGGTGAGAGAACACCTGGGGAAAGAACCAAGTAAGGATCCAAAGCTGTGATCCTTTGTTGTGAGGCAAATGTTTGTAGTCACAGTGCCGTATCGTTCCGTGACCCACCTTCTCCATGCTGCCCTGGAGAGCACTGCAGTGACTGCACTGCCCAAGACAGGTCAAAGTTTTCTTGCTCAGAATATCCGTTTCATATCTAGTGTCTTCTGTGGCGGTGCACAGCAGTGTTGGGGCAGCCCTCCCTGATCTCTGCTTCTGTAGGGCTGGGTAGGACAGGAACGAACTATGTCAGGGCTGGGGAATGTGTAAACTCTTGCCAGGACAAGTCCTGCTTTAATGACTACTGGCATTAGCAGGCTGGTCTTCTCTCCAAGAGATGACGTGAGATTTGTTACAGAACATATTAGATAGGATATTCCCATCCCCCCCACCCCCCTAATTAGTGTAAAAGCATGTAGATTTAGGCAGGGAAAAAGAGTTAATTGCATTTTGACAAATTTGCTACCATACTTAGCGACCAGCATAAATGAGAGAGATCTGTATTAGTCAATCAATTTCTAATGGAGATTTAAAAAGAGGAACATCTTTACCCATGCAATATGTCATTTGACAAAAATGGGCTACCCAGAAAACTAAAAACATAACTAACTACTCTTAGTCTTCTACCTTCTGACTGCTGAGAGCAATACCAGTTTCACCATTATTCAAATACTAAGGATTGGAAAAGTTTGAAGGTAAGCTCACATCAACATTTTTACTTTTTCCAAAGCATTAAGAAAAATACCAAAACCTGAGATTAACTCCCAACAGAAAACAAGAGTGTAGTAAGGAAAATGACAGAGAATCATCTTGTTTTCTGCTATAGCATGTGATCTTTTGGCTGGTTTTCTGCCTATAGCTGAACATATGCCCTGTAAACCCCTTAACAGCATCAGAACCTCTGGATGCCACCACAATTTGCCCATGTCTGGGTTTGAGAAGGCAGAGACCCTTACAGCAAGAATATGACAATTCTCCTTTCTTTCTGCTCCCACTGTTAATTCTTCTTTGGTCCCTTAATTTCTCTTTCTTAATCAGTTCTTGTCCTTCCACATTCCATGGCTGCCAGCAAACCCTGTTAGGAGACTGGATGTGCTGGTGGTTGTCTCACTGCCATCCCTTTGCGAGCCCACAAAATCTTGTCTTGTGCTTGTTTACCAAATAAATACACACTTGTCAGTGAGGAAATGTCATGGGAAAGATTTAGCTACTGAAACTTCGGCTCTGAAGCGTTGTCTTCTGGCTGTAAACAACTTGGCTGGGGAGGTAGTATCCTCAGCCACCTATGGCACCCTAGAAATGGTGGCTGCCCCGTTCCTGCAGGTGGCCACTCCTCTGGGTCCCTGCTGTTGTGGGGCACTCTGTGCCCTGATGTGGGGCACTCACTGTTCAGTTTCAGGGTAGTTCAGCTTGGGCTTGTCCCCAGGGGCAGCCATGGCTGAAGTGTGTAGGTCGTGCAAGGAGGGTCTTGAGAAATGGACTCACCTGCAAAAACCTGGGGAAGAGACGGCTTTTATCAATGCCAATGAGGATGTGTAGGATCTCCAATACAGATAACAACTGGCAAAGGCGCATTACAAGTCCTATGGAGTAAAATGTGTCGGCCAATGAATCTACAAAGCGAAGACCAAAATTAGAGGGTGGTTATATAGTAACAGTCTGGACCAACTACTGGGTTTGCGCTTGCCCTATCAGCACTGGAGAGGACAAGAAATAAGGTTCACACAGTACCAAACTTCTGGGTAGCAGAAGCAAAGCTTCAGGGAGGGGAGAAGGCAGATTGTGTGTATGGCTCTGACAGAGGCAGGAAGCTGAGGAAAGAACGGGATCTCCTGTACTTGATGCACTGGCAAACGCTGTGCAGGATGTGTTGGTTTAGAGATATCATTTTTTGATATTTCTAATATGAGGAAATGTTTAGGAAATGTATGAGAAATGTCTAAACATGAGGAGATGTTGAGTTCCTGCCTGTGTCTGTACCCATGGCACTTCCTAAAACAAGTAGACCATAAAGTCGTTGTATTATGTGCCTACAACTGTCCACCATTACAAATCACTTTACATTTCCAGTCACTAGTTTTCTATTTTTGTGCCTTAACCCCAGGCACAATGGAAAGAGAAATATCTTGTAATGTTTTTGGACATAGAGAGTCATGTGCAATAACCACAAATATATTCCCTCCTAGTTGCTTCAGTGAGATTAATATTCACTATAATGACTGGACCTGGTCACATTTAGGTCTATCTCTAACTCAAATGTTACTAGCATGCTGCTGAATATTAAAGCTCATTAGCAAAACAAAAGCTTCATTCTTGATGTGATACATGCAGAAAGAAGGTACCAGTAGTTTGTTCATCCTTTTTAATGGAAGAAACAATGTTTTTATAATTGAAATTACAGCCCCTGGTATTGGATGTACACCTATTCAGAATCCTAACTTAATCTCTAATTTGACATCTCTGTGCATCACTGCCTTTTAAAATGTTTAAGGAAAATATAGAAAGAATCCTACCTTTTCCAAATGACATGAACCTGATGATCATATTTGTAAATATCCAGGAATGTCCACAGAATTGCATTAAGTCATACACAAAGAGGTAGGTGTTCATGGTAAAGCTGTGGAGGTGAAAATGATAAAGCAAACTATATGACTTACTACAACGTTCAAGCTTTTTGACCTCTAGGAGTTGCACCCTCTTTGGACTTGTTAGTAAATCAAAGGAAAACTGCTGAAATGTAAACAGATCAGTGAAAACTGTCTGTGTCTGTCAGTGGCCATGGAACAGTTCTCTCCCTAAGCGACCAAAAGGTCCCTTTGTTGGTGCACCTAGGATATGCCCAGAAAAAAATTCTGAGTTTCCACTAGTGATTAGGGTGATCTGTGGCCGTACAGTGAAATTTGTGCCTCCAGACGAAAAAGTAACTAAACAAAGACACTGCACCGAGTGCTGGATTCGCACCTGAGCCCCTTGGCTTGGCGCTGCCCTGACGGTGTGGCCAGATGCGAGGGACTGCTGGGGTCCCACCTTCCGCAGCCCTGCTGAGGGACTGGGACTCCCGCAGACTCCGGCCTTGGGATTTCCACATCTGGGTGAGGTTTATCCTGTTCTTCCCAGGAGACACGGACGCGCTCAAGACAGCCTAAAGTACAATGCAGATAACTTGTAGTGCCTCCAGCAGACAGCATATGTGTAAGTATTTATAAAAATGTAGGTGAAGAAATGGAAAAGAAAGGCACATTTCGATCTGCTTTTATTTGATGCAGTCTGAAGGATATCTGGTTTTCCCTTTTTTAACCAACTCGCTCTACAGGTTTTTCAGATAAACATTAAATTAGGGTCTTTGTCTTTCTGCATGGCCTGCGTTTCAAATTGCATTTAATAAAGTGAATCTTCTTCTATTGGAGCAGACTAACTTTTGTAGCTATTCTAAACTAATTTTCATAGGTAGTCTGACTTTTTGCAGAACTTTATAGGCGCTGGAGTTGCTTAATTTCCCGTTCCCATGAATGTATTTTCTTCTGACTTATTCCAGAGAGAGAGACTTGCCTGTCCTCCAGCTATGAAAAGGACTGTCTACACTTTGGGGAAATGAATTTGTTAATTTTCTACTAGAATTTATCTCCTATGTTTGGCCACTTAATTTCCTGCCCCAATAAGCTGCCCCTTGATCCAGTGTGTTCATGTGGTATGTTTCTGCCATCAAACTTCATTTCATTTATACCTCTACATTATGATAAATGCATATACGGCATTCCCAGCATTGGAACAAGACCATAAATAACAATACACACTTCTGTAAATTGATCTAGATAAACTGATCTTGTAAATTTTTAAGCTAAGTATATCCCAGAGAGGTCACATAAAATGCCTTTTTCCCTCTCTCTCTGTTATGCAGGATGGCTGCTATTCATATCATCACTTCTGTAAGCACAGAAAGATTTGTTGGCATAATTTACCTCCTAAGAGACACCAGTGCCCTTTGATACTATGGAAATGAGGCATATGAGGACCCAGACAAAGGAATGTATTCCACAAACACTCCGTTTGGGAAAAGTGTGATACAACTGTATTGGACTGAAGTCCAGCAAGCTCCATAAATATTGACCCAAAATCCCATCTGCCTTATTACTGAATGACACTTTGTTCTCTCTTGTGATAAGAAAAAAAAGATGGGACATTGTACATTACAAAAAGGCAAAAAAACATTATTTAAGAAACAAACAGCCTTCTTACTGGATGGATAGGATTTACTGTAACGGGCAGGAATGTTACAAGAACAGTTATAAAATTCTTGCGGCTCTCCAGTCAGCACCTCCACCAGTCCCTTTGGTCTGATATTGCCAAGTGGGTTTTGCATGGGATGCAAGCTGAGTGTATTGTTTCTCTCTTCCTCTGAAGTTTAGTTTGCTACAGCTGTTTCTCATCCTCAGAACTTGTTTTTCAGTGATTTGGGCTTATTTTCTGAACTCTTAATCCATTGGCTGGCCAGAAAATTGTTGTCTTTACAAATCTTAATCCCCTTAATCTTGGCTAAACCAGGGCGTAACCACGAGGACATTTGTAAAGGCAGCTTCACACTAGTGTTTTGGCAATATGGCAGCCGTTGCACGTTAGAACTCACCATCTTTAAAATGTACTGGCAGCTACTGAAATGTATACACACTGTTGGCATTTATGGAGGGCCCCATAGTGCCAGTGAAACATAGAGATGTGCCAGCGGGCAGTGTGCCGGTGTTACCTAAAGGACCAATCCCAGCCACAGAGCTGCCAGCAGCACGGGTCCCTCACTTGGTGATGCTCTCCACTGTGTGAAGGAACAGCCCTGATGTCAAAATGGGGTTTCATCCCACTGTGTTAATCCCTGCACAAAAGGTGTCTCAGACCAAAGAGAAGCCTTTGGCAGCAGTAAAGAAATCTGCAGAGAATAAAAGGTGATGGCAGTGTAATCAAAGGAAACTGAAATGTCACTGTTCTCTAAGGTCTTTCTCATCCAAAGGCTGATCTCTTTACCTAGAGAACCAGAAGCAGAATGAGGACAACCTGTTTCACTGTCCTAAGAGTTTTGTGTCACAACACAAAACTGAGCGGTCTGCTTCTATTTGGAAGGTCTCTGGCAGAAGAGACGGACTTTACTTAGATGTCCTGCTCCCCCCAGTTCACAGCAGGCATCGTCCCACTTTTAGCTCACAGAGCCTGCTTCTGCAGCACCCTTGCAGACAAAACACTGACTAGCGATCCACCAGGTCAGTGGTGTTCCATTCCTGACCCTGCCCCAGACCTGCTGACTGACCTTACAAACCTCATGTAACCTCCCTGCTGCCTGCTTTGTAAAAGAGACTTGCTGCTGCATTTATTCTTGTAGTGTGATATGCTTTAACACTTTCAAGTTGCTTTCATTCGAAGGCACTGGGGGATCGCTGCACAGTTCAGTGCTCTGCCTGCATTGAGAGCAGACCCAGTCTTGGGTGGGTCTTGCCGTAGAGAGACCCAGAAGGCTGGACTTGCTGTCTGTTGTCTTAGTTGTCCAGTCCACTTTACTTACTGTGGCTGATTTTATACCAAGTACATTGAAATGCTCGGGATGCATTTATCACATTTAGGATCAACCTTGCTTAGCGGAAAATTTTATCTACTTTCTATCTGGGCTCAAAACCGAGGAAACTAGATGAAACATAAGACCACTCAGAACTAGCAGACACAGCAGCACAGTCCCAAACATCCTCTTTTCCCTTTCATTCACCAGCAGAGATTTTACCAGTGATACAGTTTTAACTTGCAAAGCCTCACATATTTCCACAGGCAGAAAAATCACCTAAGTTTAATTGTTGCATTTAATTATTTTTAGCATTAAGGTCTTCAGTGTGTCTCTGCGGTAGCTGTCATCTGAAGTGAGTATGGAGGTGGGTGCCCTCAGCGTCTGAAGGGTGGTCAGGACCACATCCCCCTTGAGCTAAGACGACAGGTAGGACAGCAGAGGCGCCCAGCTCAGGGCAGCCCTTGGCCCAGCCGTGTGTTCCTTGCAAGGTGCCAGGGTGAAGGCCACACTCAGGTCCCTCGCGGGGGGGGTGTCCCATCCCACCCAGGCCTGCGTGAACGAAGCACTTCCCTGCCTTCAGAGCTATTACACGCCGCTGCTTTTCCTCCCCCCACCACCCCCGCGCACATGAGGGAAGCAGCCCTTGCGCTGAAACCAGANTTTTTTTTTTTTTTTTTTCCTTTTCCCCTGAAGGAAAGGTCTGCTAGAAAAGCCCCTCTGATGACAGTTTCCTTTTAAGTCGTGTTGGTCTGAACTTCTACCCCTTCCCCCTCCCACTCCCGCGACAAGCCGTAAGCGCTATAGCTGGGGAAGAAGAAAACTGCTGAGAGCCAGCACAAAAGATGTACTTTTCTCTCATGTGCACATCCCACCTCANCCCCCCCCCCCCCCCCTTCGCATTTGAGCAGTCTAGGTCACCTGCACTCAAGAGACATTACCTGTTGCAGGGGTCGGGTTGCTGCTGCTGCTGCTGCTGTGCCTGATCTCTCTCCTTTTTCCTCTCCACAGCTGCAACAGCTGTTTGTTAGGAGATCACCCCTCCTCTTTCCTCTTCCTCCACCCCACGACGTCACTGTTTGTAGCACTAAGCAGGAACAACACTGCACTTCCTGAGAAAGGAGTTTCTGACCCCAAATATCTCCTCTCCATTTGCCCGGCTCCTCACCCAGCCTGGCCTCGCCCAACCTAACCTAGCCTAGCCTAAATTGGTTTCGTGCTGTTGTACCAGCAAGTTAGCCTGTAAATCCCACTAACTTTGTCTTTTAACCCAGAGCAATATTTTGAAGGATTACTGGAGGGAAGAAATGAAAAATTAAAAATTTGGTTTTCTCTTCTGTTTCAACCATCAGCACTAAAACAATGATAACAACACCATCAAATGATAAGGAAGGCTGGGAGCATAGCATAAAAAGATCACTTTAAATTGCTTCAGATAGAGGAAAGGGGTTTCCACTTCTTATCTAGAAATGTCTATTTATTCATGCCCCTGCGAAATATGGGCACTGCTGGCAGAGAAAATGTATGTGTGTATCCTAGTTTACTTCTGCCCTTAAGCATCTGGGATATCTCAGCCTAAATCAGATGAAGAGAAATGTCATAACATGTTTATAAACTCCCTTCTGCCAATAAATAATTTTTCCCACTGACACTCACGGTGAAAACACATCCCATCCTACAGTGAAATTTGAAATTTGATGTTATGACTGAAGAAGTCACCAAGGACATAATGCGCATAGGATGTTATGTGTAAGTACAAAAATTCTGGGGAAAAAAATGTGCCTTACTGGGTCTCATCCCTACTGCAAGTGGCATTGAGCTCCTGGCAAGACCATCTCCGCTCCCTGTGGTGTCCTGGAGAGGTGAGAAATGCCTCCCTGGCAAGCAGGTGATTTCCTGGCCAACACAGCAGGACACTCTTTTTCCTAGCCACATCTGGGAACTTAGCAGAAGGGTGTTGCAGTTATGCCTGGCTTTCCTGCTGGTGTGGCAGGCCACTTTCACTGCTCGAGAATCACCACCTTTTTCCAGTCTAAAGAAAGTATTTATTTCTCAGGAGGAAATAATAAATCAGTGTTAAATAAAGGGTTAAACAATCAAACAAATGGCTCGGCCCACAGCTCTTAAAAAACAGCTCCCACACCACTTGCCTCCAGGAGGGCAACTGGTGTGACTAACACTGCCAGGAGTTAAGCTCAGGATGGTAACAAGATCCAGCCGTAGGAAGAACAGCTCTTTTCAAACATCAGGCAAATATGTAAAAGCAACAAAATCCCACCTAGATTTGTGATGTGGAAAATCCCTCTTGTGGGCAGCTGCCAAGTTAAAACTCCCGCAGATGACAAGGGCACCTGCAAGAGCTGATGAGCTGGATACCGATGCCCTTGCGTGGTGCTGGCCGCCCCCGTGGCACATCCTGGCAGGAGGCAGGGGACAGCTGGGGCGGCCCTGGCAGCCCACAGCTCCCTGTGCAGTAGGGCAGAAGCCGGGACCCCTGCACCAGCCAGTGCTACCCTGCCCTGGGCAGGGCTTTAGGGCAAAACAACTGGTGCTGAGGAGGTGGTGCCCACCTTTGGAGCCTCTTGAGGGCTTCCCTGTGACAGCAGCTTGGCCCTGTGAACTGGATGTTCATTGCTTGCTGGGAAAAAAAATCTCCTGGTGTGATGGCACGCAAGAGAAGTGATGTTGTCCTCCAAAAGGAATGATGTTGGTGCACTCCAAGCCTGTCCTGTGACGAGGAACGAGGCATCACAAGGGGAAACAGCTAGAAAATTTCCTTCAGAGGTGTACTGAGCTGAGCTATAGTGCTATTATAAAGACACTCGTTTGAGTGGCAATGCACCACAGTGGTGGAACCAAGGTACAGGGCTCATAAATCCACTATTACATGGATATTCAAATTCTTCTTTGGAACATGTAGAATACAATTCAGCCAGTGGGTTGTAGTAGATTTGGCCAATCGGACCTGATGCTAGCCCTTAGGATCTGTTTTTCACAAGAAAACTCCTTCTCTGAAACACAAGGGTTTTTTCTGTGTGCAACTTGAAGTCGAAAACACATGTAAGGTCTCTTTAGCTGTGCAATTTGCAGTGGTGTTTTTGTAGTGTGATGTCCTGAGTGTATGAGAAAGGAAGATCGGTAACAAGAGGTAGCAGCTTTTACTAGACTAGATGGAAGAGGGAACGCTTCCAGGCACAGAGAGTTTGGAGAAAGGCTTTTATGCTTAAAACATTTGACAATTTTGTAAGCTGCAAAGGCATTCAGGTAAAAGCAAGTATTAAATTACACTATTGGAACACATGTTAGCTGGATATGGGAAGACTAGAATAAGACCTGGAAAAAAATCTAGCTTTCATTTTTGGAAAATAAACTTTATTCTCCACTCCAGCTACTTCTCTTGCAGACAAACTTCTGTCTATAAACTACTTAACTAGCCAAAAAAAAAAAAAACAAACCCAAAACCAAACCTTTTAGGTAGCTGCTGGCATCTCTTAAAACAAGCTTCATGACTGTTGAGCATGTGTTAAGCCTGAGACTCCTGGATTTCTCAAAATCTAAATGGATTGTAACCGTGTTTGGTTTCTCTGCGTCATGAGGTGGGAAAAACACATTCTGTCTGGGCGTGTCGCTTATGTCAGGGGGTGCTTTCTGCGTAAAGTTAGCAGCCCTGAAATGTTTCATGTGATATGGAAAGAACGTCATTCTCTTCAAGTAGGAAACATCACCAGGATAAAACATCTGCTCCTTTTATGCGTAGATTTGTTTTCCAAATCTTTGCTATAAAAGCAATATGCAGCTGTGTCTTCGAATCAATTTTCAGTGTTCCTAGCTGTTAACTTTATGTCTCCTTTTCTCCAGGACTAGATTTTTTGGCTACCTGAATTCAAGCCCATGTTTTGGCCAGTGGATTACACTAGTTTAAGCACTCTTAAACACGTGCGTAACTGGAAGCACACACTCCGGCACTGCTGACTTCAGTTAAAGAGTAAATCCTGGGCTGCCTGGGGGCCATGGGGCTGATGCGGTGGAGTACTGGACACTCCTATTTCTCACTAGCAGGCAGAGAGTATTTGCCCAGTGCTGTTTGGTGTTTATGTCATGTGACCAAGACCGCCAGTGAGAAAAGGAAGGCTGTGCCAAGGCAGCAGAGGAAGCAAAGTCATCTCCGGACCACAAGCAAGTAACGGGGAAAAGTGTCAATGTTTTTGTCTGTACTCTCAAACTGGGCAAAAGAGGAGGCAGCAGCCATGCCAGCTTCACATCTATCACACCCTGGCGATTTTGTAATTCCCGCGGAGACCCCAGCTTGAAAAGAGGTCCTGCCTCACCGAGGCTGAATTGCTGGTGTCATCTCACAGAATAAGTCACACCAAAGTTCCTGGCTGCTTTAGGGTGAGGAAACGTGTGCTGGGTGAGCAAGCATTGTGCCCACATGGGTCCACCAAACAGATACGGAGCTGGCAGGAGTTTTAGCTTTACAATTTCGTCAGGTGAAAAAATGAATGAAGTTTGGAAATGCTTTTGGAGAAAAAACAAACAAAACCAAAACCAATCAAACAAAAAAACCCCACGCAGTCTGCGTGGCTTTGGCCACCTCTGAGTGATCTTTTGCATTTACCATCTTTCAGGGCAGTTCGGCTCCAATGCAGGCAGGGCTATTTCAGAAAAAGCAGACACCTGGTAGCGTTTCCTGGCCACTGCTCTGCAGCTGGAGCAGAGCAGGAGGAACGATGAGGGAAGCCAGACAAGAGCCTCCTGCCAGTTGCTGTCCAGACCTCCCAAAATGTCACTTGGAGGAGATGTGACAGCCTTACCCTCCTTACTTGCCACTTGCTGGGAGTCTCTGAGGGAGTAGGTCATCTGGTCTCTAGATTGACCTTTGTACTCACAACCAGCCCTACAACTCTGCAGGAATATGTTGATTTTTGGGAGTCATTACAGGTGGAGGTAATCAATAAAAAACTACTGGTTGTGCTCTCACCATAGGATAAAAACACAAACCGTTGTGCTTCTGTAATATACCTTAATCCTGTTTTTCATAAAACTATTTCTACATGGAAGCAACTTATCTTTATGATGCAAAGGATGACTTCTTTTGGGGCCAATTACTAGAACCTGATTATACTGTTTTTAAAGAATCTAAATCTGCATATTCAGGGACAATATAATTTATTTTTTTAGGGTAACAATTTTTTTACAATTTAATTTTCTTACAGGGAGTATTGTAAATAGCATCGTTCATTTGACATTTTTTAAAAAATATCCTTTATCCTTAAGTAGAAGTTCTTGTACTTCCTTCTCATTCCCAACCAGCCTTTTTTCAGCAGAGTGGGAAATTCACTGGTTTTGCTAGGGAGGCTGTGAAAGGATTAAATAAATATCAAAGACATACCCAGTTCTGAAATGAGTCATGGTTCTACAGTCTCTGTGCTTCCCAGTTGCCTGCACTCAGTTTCATTGCTGGATGAGACCCACAGGCCCATCAAATATGCCGCTACAATAATAAGGAGGAATTACTGCTTGATAGGCTGGGAGATTCCCCTTTTCTAAGTGTTGGCCATTACCAACTCACTCACAATGGAAGTTGTGATAATAGCTTCTGACATTTTCTAGGAGTTTAATGGTTTGTACAAACAGTGACCATTACCCTGCTATCACGAACCAGGAAGGAGAGGGAGATGTGCCCTTTTTTTCTTTTTCTTTTTCTTTTTTTTTTAAAGAAAAGAGAAAATGAAGGGTTTAGTATCTGGAAATAATTCTAGTGACTAGTAATCACATTCAGCACAAATCCTTTTTAAATACATGTGAGTAGCTGTGACAGGATTTAACACTGGTCCCAAGGACAATAGTGTGAGTAGCAGGAGCTTATTTTTAACTATTAAAAAATTGTAATCGCAAGAAAAGATCTATTACAGCCAATGTGAGCTTTTCCCAAAAAGTGGAGGCCAGAATTGAGTCCACCTTAAAGCCAGAGAGACTTGAAGAGAAATTACATTAATTGCTTAAAGAGAGAGCAATGCTTTTAAAAATGTTTGAAGTCAAACAAGCTTTTTTTTTCCTGGTAGAAGAAAAGCTTTCTGTTCTATATAAATATGTCTGTCAAGATATTTCCTTTCTGGGAAAATGAACAGTAACACACAGTACTCCAGCTAAGTCCAGAGGAAGTCGTGTAGGTTCTGGCCTACCAAGATAAGAAACTTCAGGAGTACAGCCGACAATAAGAGTTACAGTGAGTAGACATGGAGGTAACTGGTGTGCAGGGGGCAGAATTGCTGTTTGAAATCTCAATATTTAAGCTCCTTAATATGGATTTGACTTTGAAAATGCATTGCCATGTTTTAACAGTTAACTGTGTTTGCTTCCATGCTTTCAAAAGCAGATTATATAATTTACTTAGGAGATTGGATTCTTTGTTGCCAAAGGTAACGTGGTTTTAGGATGCTAATTACAAGCACTTAGGTTCAAGAAGGTTGGTCTTAGAAAATGAATCAACCTTGCAGCCTCTTGTGGAGACAACTGAGACAGGACATGCATGTCTCTGTGCTCACCTACTCATCGGCACTGCTAAGTCCCCACCTCGAATCCTGTATTCAGTTTTGAGCCTCTCACTACAAGAAAGACACTGAGATTCTGGACCATGTCCAGAGAAGGGCAACGAAGCTGGTGAGGGGTCTGGAACACAAGTCTTATGAGGAGTGGCTGAGGGAACTGGAGTTGTTTAGCCTGGAGAAAAGGAGGCTGGGGGGAAACCTTATTGCTCTCTACAACTACCAGAAAGGAGGCTGTAGTGAGGTGGGGGTAGATCTCTTCTCCCAAGTAACAAGTGATAGGATGAGAGGAAACTGTCCTATCAAGTAGCACCAGGGGAGATTTAGATTGGATATTAGGAAAAATTTCTTCACCGAAAGGGTTGTCAAACATTGGAACAGGTTGCCCAGGGAAGTGGTGGAATCACCATCCCTGGAGCTATTTAAAATACAGGAAGATGTGGTGCTTAGAGACATGTTTAGTGGTGGTTTTGGCAGGGTTAGGTTGATGGTTGGACTCGATGATCTTAAAGGTCCCTTCCAACCTAGACGATTCTATGATTCTATTCTATGATTACCACTTACCACTGCTTCACCCTCAGCCCCCCTGAAATTAAAACAGAGGGTTCGCTGTTCACATAAGCCATGAATTTCAATTTTAATGTTGTACAGAGAGAAAAGGAATTAATCCAGAGCACAACTAATGAAGAGCCTAAATTGTGTTCGGAAGCAAGGTGGGCTTGGTGGTGCACTGCTGCCCTCCAGTTTGCACAGTGGGCTCTGGCACTGGCACATCTGCAGGCTTAGAAGAAAGATTGTCCTTGCTTTCCCTGTCAAGAGTTTGCTCCTCTAGGAGCACTCAGCACTGAAAAAAGCCTTTGCACTTTACCAGGATTTCTTGATGTAGAAGTGTGGGAAACACTGATATAAATGACTTATCCTTGCCTGTATGAGGATTAGTAGGAAGATTTTTGGACACAAAAAATCACAGCCACCTGACTGGAAAGTAACAAATGCAATCTTACTTGCTTTGTTCACCTTTTTTTGCTTTGCATTAAATTTCCAAAGCAAAGTAGAGTCATTCTGCCAGTCAAAAGTGAGGACTGACGCTTTCTTTTAAGATTTATTCTGTGTCTTTTTCACCCTCATTTCTTGGTCTCCCCTCTGGTCACTCCCTGGAAGGATCCAGTGCTCTGCCACAACCGGGAGGGGGGAAACAGTATAGGGCTACCCCTGACAAGGGCAGGCTGGGTTGGAAGGGGTGAGGACTGGCAGGATGCAGCAGTCCATGGGTGCTGTCTCCTCAAGGAGCAGTTCCTGACCCTGTCTCCAGCCACCTATGGCTGCTCTGAAGGACTTCACAGATGTCCTTCCTAGCAACAAGGCTAATCCTGAATTATTATTTGGAGAGTTATTTCCACAGGCTTTCATCCTGTTTTGCTTTGGGTTTTTTGTCTGCTTTGGGTTTAGGGTTTGGTTTTGTTTTTTCTCAATTTAAAAATGAAGTAAAGCCAGAGCTGACAGAACAGGCCAACCTCATGTAAGAATTACTTTGGACAGCTGTAGCTGACTGTGACTTGTGAATAATTTTTTTCCAGAGTAGAATCTGGAATAAGCATTCTTCAGTTCTGCTGTGGCTACTCTGAAGTTTCATGTGGGATACAAGGCATTTGACCCCACTCCCATACACCCACTCCAGAAAACAGCCTATGCATAGATGAAATCCTATCATTTTTAGTGCAGTTTCCCAAAAAGCGCAGCACAGCACATGCAAACAAGGTGCTGTGAGACTAGCCCTGAGCACAGCCACAACTGTGACTGGGGCCTGTGCTGCACAGCGCTGGTGCCTGAGTCCTATGAGAAAATTTATGAAACTTTTTGGCCTACAAGCAGTCCCATCTTGGAAGTATTTTGTTTCATCTATGTTAAATTTTCTGCAGGGATTTGAGATTTCACGTTCACTATTTTATTAATTTCCATTTGAATATAATGTATGTTAAAAACTATGTTTTGCTATATTTGTTTAACTGCTAGAAAAATACTAACTGGAAGAAATACCAGAGGGCTTCAGTTAGCCAGGGGCATAACATACATCTTCTATGATACAGCTGACCTGGTAACACAATGGTGGTAAAATACAGATTGCTCCAAAATGTTACAATGGCAAGGAGAAGAGAGAGGATCTTCTGGCTCTTCAGCTTTCTTCCTTTACCTGACACTTTTCTTTAAAAAGTAAGAATAAAACACAGGTATATTGGTTTGCTATTTTCTTTTTCCTTTTTATTTGTTCAGCAGCTATGTCTGTACCAGGGTCCCCTTCTTTAAACAAGTCTTCTAGACGTTGTCTCAGTACAAGTAATTTCTGTTACCTCACAGCTGACCACGAAGTAATTGAAATCAAATGCTGGTTTATGAGCTGCTGTCCATCATCTCTGAGATCTTCTTCTTTCCTTCAAGAATAGTTCGTTATTCTTTCAATTCCCTTCTGCAAACCCAATAGCAGTTTATTGATAAGCAGCATGCTCACAAAGAGCTGAAACACCGTCTTGCCAAAATACACATACGTTCACCTACAATACTTACACTTGTCTATAATCTCACTTTGCCCTCTAGTGCCCATTCTGTTTTTTTTCCTGCACTGCAAAGTAACCTGTTGACTGAAATGTCAAAACATATTTTTATTCAGCAGTGAGATGTTTAAGGATAATTATGAACTAAAAGAAAGCCTAATGGTACGAGAGTTTCTGAAAAATTAGTGGGCCATAAATTAACATAGTCCTACTGCAGGAAAGTGAGGCAATAATAACCCGGATCCTTCATGAGAGAGCAGCTGAGAATATTTCCAAGTTTCAGTAAAAATGTGGCCATTTCAATAACAGTTTACTGCATTGCAGAAGCCACCTAGGATATCAGCAACAGAAATGTAAGTAGGTTGAATGTCCTTTTATTGTACAGGCTTGAAGAAGTGCACAAAAAAACCCCGAGCAGCAGAAATAAGATTTGAAACACTCTAGCAGGCCATTTCAAGTGCTGTTACTTACAAAACCCAAGAAATACACATTTTGCTGTAACATTTGTGGCAGGGTGTCACCAGGCAGAAAAATGCCTCTGATACTTTGATCTGTTTCTTTGGTCTTTTCTGTTGTTCTGGACCATGGTGAAGTTGTTAGCTGGTTTTATTTCTGGTAGTTCAGCTTCAGACCTCATACCCATGTCTCTCGTCACTTCTTTAACTTGCATCCATGAGTGGTAGAAAGCAGAATATGTACACCCTGCAAAAGAGACCAGTGTCATAGATATGGTACCTGAGATCTGGTGTGTCATTGCTATTGTTCTTACCAGTCAATTTTTTTTTAAATGTACCTTTTGTATTATCACCCCTTTGAACGACACTCTTCCGAATGGCTGGAGATCAGGGAAAGCTTGAACTCGGTTCCTCACCTGATGCTTAAACGAACCTCTAGCAATTTCAGCCCTCTGGCACTAACATCACCCTGTCGTGGGAGATACAGTCATGCTCACTCTCTCCTCTGCTTCTTTATGCCAGACCCAGAAGCCTGGGCTGAATGTACATCAGCCTTGGCCACAGAAAATAGGGGTTTTTTTGAAGTTGTTGGGTTTTTTACCAATATTCATTAGGTAACAGAGCCTGAGTATAACTCTGCTTTCCCACTTACTAACATACAGCAAGTGACTAGGGAAAACACAGCCATTTGAAATGGGGTTGCACAGGGACAATTTCCCAAGGGTAAAATCTCAAAGAAATTAGTGGATATCTGCCCAGTTTGTTACAAGTCATTTTAAAGAATTTTATTATATTGCCATTATTACTCAAGGCTATGTGGTTTGGAGGGGAAATTCATTGGAATACCAAGGGCTGTATGTTTCTGTGGGTCAATTTGTGAGCGAAGGGAAGAGGCAGAAAATTCCATGCAATAATAAAACACAGCACTGAATGGTGATGTTTGAGACGGCAGTAGCCTCGATGAATATGTCCATAAGCAAGTAGGATGTGCCACAGGCAGATGTGGCTTTAGGGTACTCTTATGTAGAGAAGTTATTTCAATATATTGGAATATATAATAAACTATATTAGTTTTAGCGTGTGAAAGTAGTTAAACACAGCAGGAAGGAAATAAAGCCTTTCCCACAGATAGTTAGAGGCAAATATCCTTCAACTGAAAGTAACAATGTCCAACTGAGAAGTTACTGCAGAAGCCATAGCTAATGCAAACAATACCCTATGTAGAAAAATCCTTCTAGAATTACTTTACCTCTTTGAACAAAGCAAATGTTAGAAAGACTCAAATGTATAAAAAAACCCACATTCTTGGAAAAGAGCATACAAGCTTTGAAAGAATAATGAATGGTCTCAACCTAAGCCAGGACCACTTAAATAAACAATATACTACTATATTTTTGATGCAGACTCAATCAGTACAAATCTAGCAATTCCTGTAAGGTGAGGGATGTGTAGTCCATTCACAAATATATGATTCCCTGTATGTAAGTGAAATAGAGATGGAAAGTAGCAGCATATTTTCTCAGCAGAAAACACCATAGGATGACACTATTTATCATGAGATTACAATCCCTTCCAATGGAGTAACCTGCACTGAAAAGTCATCTAGATTAATTTACAGGTAGTGTAGGCACTTTGCTTACCGAGGGAGAAATGTACTTATATTGAATAATGCATTACATTTGCAAAATAAATTTCAGCAACATATTATTTAAATATGATCAAAATGAACTAGAAGCACTGCCACAAAATAGATTATAGAACAAATAACAAATATAAATATTTTTAAAGCTAAGTTATGTCAGGTCAAAATCTTTGTACCTTAGTTGTTAAGCTTCCTTATGACTTTATCAATCAATTGAAGACATCTCCTCATTTCTGCACGGCTGATCTCCCAGGAGCACTGGTTGTGTTGTTTGTCTTTAAGAAAACAGTCTATTTTTTGGAAGTACTTTTTCAGTTTCAGCCTGTTGACTTCTTTACTCCGAATATAGTGGGTTTGCTTCTTGATTACACATGCCTCCAATTGCTCAATTTGCTGATAAAGTCCATTTTGGAATTGTTCTAAAGCTGTCCCATCCCAAGCAGCTAGAGTCAGATTTTTGCTAAAGATATAGAAGATGTGTTGGAAGATCTCTTCAATGGCCATTTTGACAGCCTCTTTCTGTCTGGGCTTTAGCACCTGCTCAGGAAATCTGAAGGACTTTTTCTCTCTTAGACATTGTTGAGGAAACTTTTTGCCCATTCTGTCCAAAAGTTGCAGGCTGTTCTCAATCACTTTTCTTTGCTGTAAAGGAAGGTGATTACATTGAAGACTGGAGGTGGTGGTGGTGCACAACAGTATGAGGCCAATTTGTATCAAGCCAAAAGCATTCATGATAAAGATAAGCTCTCACGTTCTTCCTTTCCTATGTATAAATCTGAGAGACTGGCTGGGATGCTTGAAGATCATTCGTAGGCTCCTGTTTCTTCAAAATCTTGAAATTTAATTATTCTGTAAGAGAAGTTTTCTTTCATCATTTTTTGGTTTTTAAGGTTTTCCCCCTTGTGTATGCTTTTGACACTTACCACTTTCATTTTCTGCTTTATGANTCTTATTCTTTTCTTTTTTTTTTTTTTTTTGGCAACTTTCTTTTTATTTCAGCTGGATATTAGAATGTTATATATATCTTAGATTATCTATTCCCTCTCCCCAAAAAATTCTACAGGAAGTATGATATGATGAGAATTTAAAAGAAAAAGTTACAGAGATATCCTTAGTTTCTTAATATTTTAGCAGTGGAAGAACACATTGAAATAAAATAACACTCTTAGCGATGGGTCAGGGACCTGCTGAATACTACTGCCATCCTGCCTCCACTGTATGATTTATACTTCCAAGATTCAGTTAAGTTTTCTCTATCTGTTTTCATTCAGGGAAAATATTTTCTTTCTCCTCACCTTTATTTCTCTTGACCATTTAGACTCAAAGGACAGATATCCTATCATTAAAATATGAGTGTGTCTATATATATAAATGCGTATATGTATTAATACACTTATGTGTATTTTAATACATACACACTGTTAGTTAAATGAGGCCTTCATCTCACTTAGAGACTGTAAGTACCATGTGAATACAAATGCTTACATGGGAACAGGTTGGATACTTGGCCGAAATACTCTTCCCCCCCCCTCATATGAGTAACTGAGCAATAATTAATATCAATGTCAGTAGAGCACAGGTCTGAATTCTGACGTTAAATGGGAAGAGAATGAATAGAGAAGACAAAAAATACTCTAAAATTCAGCCATTTGCTTTCCCTAGCTGTATAACAGAGGAGGTCAGGACTACCACAGCACACTGGGAAATCTGGCTCCTGCTTTTGATTTTGTTTTGATGACAGCTAGTCTTAAACTATCATTTTGCTGTCTCCCCAGCCTCCTGTGCAAACATATGTCATTGCAAAGGCAATTCTCTGCAGGTGATTACGTCTTGATGAAGAGGTCAGATAAACTGCTTTTTTAGTCTGAGGCCTGGGGCTCTGTATTGTTGTTCTGTTGTTGCACCCATTGCTGTGTGGTTGGCTTCATTCCCAGTCTGGTAGTCACTCTGAGCAGATTTATGATACCATTTTAGGGCTTCCTTTGTGCTCAGCACATAGGTATTTCGGAGGCTTTAAAAAGTCATAAATTAAGCTGAGCACAATTATGCACATGAGCAAACTCCTTGGATGCCCTGATGTTGCTTAAGCAACCTTGGATTGGATGTACTGCCAGTGTGAGGAAAAAAAGAATCCCTTGTCACCTGTGACAGTATTAAATAAAAAGAGTAAGAACAATCAGAGCCATATATAAATGTACAACATGGGACCAAATCTTTTCACTTAGTGGGAATGTTTATTACTTTGGAAAAATGGCCTGAAGTGCATTATTGTTTTAGATACAAAATGGCCATGGAGATGCATCACTTTTGCAAAAATACAGGTGTAGAAGGTAAACACATAACGTATTACAATCATCACGAAATAAATAAAAAATTTATTTAGTTCAAGAAAAATATTAAATACTGCTACAGCTATTTCCATAAATTATACACAAGCATTTTTTTCTAAACTGTAATCATTATATGAGCTTAATCCTTCTACTGATTTAAACAGTTAAACTTCTTCACATTCATTGTATCTCCCAGACACTCAAGTTTTTCTTTCCTCTCCCAAAATACTTTTTTTACATGTTTGCCTCTCCATAAAGAGCTGGAGATGCCATCCTGGGTGTCACAAACATTATGGAGGGGAAAAATAGAGGATGGTCTCTTCCAGATTTCTTACAAAGACAGAGCTGGTCCAGGTGTTTTATCCTCTTACCTGTGTTAACAGTCAGTTGTCCACTTTTCCTCACAGAACAGTTATACTTGACTTAGTCCACTGGGTTTTGGGGGGTTTTTTTGTTGGTGGTTTTTGGGTTATGGGTTTTGTTGTTGTTGTTGATTGTTTGTTTTTAATAACAAATTTTTCTTCTCCACTCAGACAGTTTCTTGATTATTCCACTGAGCAAAGCATAACAGTAACATTGCATGATTCAGGACAGAGTCTCCCCTAATCATCTATCTTTATTGCTTAATTCAGAAACAAACAGTTCATTAAAAGTAACGACTGGAAGAGGTAACTGAGTGATACAAAGCTGCAGCACAGATTGCTCTTTATTCCTCTGCCTGTGGCTGAATCACAGACCACTCTAACCTAGAATGAAAAGAGGAAATAAGTTTACAAAGCACAGCTGTATTTCCAAGTAGACCTAACAGATCATTATTCTAAAAAGATCTGATCTTTGATTCCATGCAAGAAAGATCTGCCCTTAAAAGGTCATCTAGCTATATACGTTATTCACTACAGGAGTAGACTAGAGCTAAACACATGCACAATTTTATGTCTTTCTAACACCCTTAAAATGCCACAAATTGCCTCCCCAATGGAAGTTTTAAATTTTATTTTATAAAGCAATAGAGAAATTATATGAATGTTCACTGTCCCTTATGACACTGGTTCTTTACCTCAGGCACCAAGGCAAGTGGTAAGTCTCAGTTCAGACTACGTATATGCTGGTAAATGGAGCAGTGTGAGGAAACATTCCTGCAAAATAGTGTGCTTTTGGTCTCTGATAACTACTGCATGTTAAATCACTTCATATAACCTTATACCAGCTTTCTCAAATCAAAATAACCAGTTCCTCTCAACATTTCATTTGCTCTAGCTATCAGTTTCTTTTCTCCCTTAACTCATCCAAAGCAAACAGATTTTAACAAGTCAACATGCCACAAAGGAGTCCAAATAGGTTCAGCTTGTCGCTGCGTAAGATAACTTCCTCCCCAGCTAGCTTGACACTGCCCATGTTAAAAGAAAATAGGTTTTCTCCATTATGCTTTCCACACCAGCTATAGCTTGCCAGTTGTCTCCCTTATAGATCTAAATTCTTTCTTTGTTACTACTTTTAAGCAAAAACTTCAAATACAGGCAAGATTGGATCCTTTGCTCTTATCCTAAGACCATGTGCCTGGCCAGGTGCAAGCCTCGTGCTGTGATGGTAGGAGCAGCCAAAAGTTCCTGTGCACTGGTCAGAAACGGGATAGTACAGGTTTAGTACTACTGATGGAACCACTCCACATGGATGGATAAAGCTGAGAAATTTATATAGTTCTTTGACTACAAAATCTTCCATAGAGATGAATACCTTATTCGGTTTTAAATTATTAAAACCCAGATAATTTAGCTTATACGCTACAATTTCATTCACAACCACTATTACAGCCTGCATTAAGAAGTTAAGATCTAACTTAGCCATGTGACCTTCCCATCTCAGCACACCATTTCTTGGCATCCTGTTGACCTCTCCCAATCCAAGTAACTGTTTTATCTTGTGCTGAGTAATTCACTGAAACCATTTGAGCAGTACGTGCTTGCTTTTGCAAAGTATTATTTCAGGAAGTACAATTTTACAGATAAGGGTATTAACTAACAATTAAACACCCCCTTGGTGCTACAACTTCAGTTTACTGGAAAAGAAATTTAACAGAGCAATCCTCAATGAAGTAGCAGCAAAGGGGTATTATCATAACCTACTTTTTAGATACACAGAATTAAAAAAAAACCAAACTATTTCCATTTATGGAAGGTTTGTTACCTTAATTATAAAAACATTTAAAAACATCTAGTTCAAGAAAAAGGACCTTTTTTTCTGCTTAAAAAGGAGCAGGAACTGCAGCTCTTTTCATAGGGAACTAAATTATCTGGGAGTATATTTACCTTCTTGTATTGACAACTTGGAGATCAACACACACACCACGGCTGTCTTCCTGGCCTCACCTGTTACATCTGATAGTGTGAACTGCCAAAACCACTGGGCATAGACAGGTTCTTTGGATGCTTCGCTGGAAATGTCACATAATTTATCACATTGAATGGGCATTTACTCTGGAAGAGTGATGAGACTTTAAACTCTTGAATGTACGTGGCATTCATTTTTTTAGTAAGTGAATTCCTAAAGAATTACCAAGCTATTCTGAGAGACAGCTGACTTCTTAAAATGGAGGATCTCTCACCTTCATTTTACAGCAAGAAAAAACACAGGTGCCCAAGCCAAAAATGCTTTTCAAACCCTTCTGTTTATCTCAAAAAGCCAGACATTTTCAAAGGTAGATTTGCGTGGGAAAAGTGATTTTTATGAAATCTAAGCACCATAAGGGCAGCCTTGAAAAATACTGTGACAAAGGTCATAAAAAATACTTGAGCGTATAATATAGAAATGGGAAACATTAAATGTACATAAATATAACCCCAAAAATGAACATAAAATATGAAGCAAATACATAAGGAAATGGGCAAATATGTGAGAAATTTGTAATTTTACAGAGACAAGCAGCAGGAGCCAGTGTGTGCTACCAACACGCATGGGTTGGTAGCATGCATTCAAAGGCTAGGTTGGATTTCCCCCTTCTCTGGCATCACAAGGGTGACCAACACAGGACAGTGACCCCTGAGGAAAAAGGTCCAAGGCAGCCAAGCAGGGTAGCCTGCTCCTGGAGGTGGAGGCCTGGGCTGGAGGAGTAAGATCTCAGTGCAGAGACAGGCTGCTGAGCAGAAACAGATGGGAGAGGAAAGGGAAGGAGCTGCAACCTCACAGCCATTTTAAAGGGTCCATGTTCAGGAGATGGGGAGGTGAGCTCTCTTTGGGGACTCGTGTCTCATTCTCTCCCGGCTGCCCACTCCACCTTCTCTAGCTGGTCCTCAGCACCTGACATGGCCAAGGAGGTCTTGCCCAGCTGGGTGGGAAGTTTCAGGCTGTCCTTGTTGACTTTGCTGTGCCGGAAGCGAAGGCAGAACGGTGCCACAAGGAAGCTGTGGAAAAGGGCAGGGCTGGAGCAAGGGGCCATGATGCTGCCTGCAGCAGTTGCAGGGTTGAGCAGGGAGAGTGAGGGCACCAGGGGGGACCTATGGCGCTGAGGGTGCTCCTCCTGCCCACTCCAGCAGTTTGGTATGGGGGCATCTTCCTTTTCTGATTTCTGTGCCCTCCTGTCCGATGCCACGCAGGATGTGTGCAAATCTGTCAGCTCTGAGTAGAAGGGATGCAGTTTTGCAAACTGGCCCTGGCTTTTGCCAGTATCCTCCTTCTTTTGGCAGAATCGTCATGGGAAAGGTGGTAAGGGAGGAGGAGGAGGAGAGTTTTCTCTCTACTAGGAGGTAGCAGGAGATTGCCTGCTAGTAGCAACGGGCACAGATGGGTGAGGAAAGATGAAAGGGGGTGTGTGAGGGTTCCTCTTCCTTTATTAGTGAAGTCTTGCCTTGAGATGCAATGAATGCAAGAGGTGCAGGAACAAAGGGCCTTTTTAAAGGCTTCATGCCGTTCTGTGGGTGATCTCTTTCCTTTTTGTGGTGTTTCTTGTCATTTTCCTTGCAGCTAAGGCGGGGAAAGTCATCTGGAGAGTGTCCAGCATAGTTTCCATGAGCTGAGAGCAGTCTTGTGGAGCCATTTAGGCCACTCAGAGAACTGTTTGTTGTTGAGAACCTGGGTGAAGGAGGGGAGATGTCCAGGGATGCTTCTCCATGGGACTTTCACAGCAAGAACGCTCCAGCTGCATCAGCAATCCTGTTTTTCCTGTTCCTGGTGTTGTGAAGTTGCGCCTTTTGGTGTGGGAATTGCTTAGCCTGTGCTGAGGGCCGGGCAGGATCCCCTCACGGGGACGGCACTGATGGCTCGTCCAGGGAAGAGGGGTGGCAGGAGGCTTTGGCCTCTGGGCTCCCACCATGTTGGGGTACCCCATGCTTGCTTGAGGAAAAGGAAGCCAGCTCTGTGGCAGTGGCATAGC
>VUYV01000017.1:8306655-8358823 GCA_008711295.1 Anarhynchus alexandrinus | reverse complement strand
CCAACCAAAAATACTTGGCATTTCAGAGAGAGAAATATTATTCCTGCATCACGCTGTCTGGGCCAGGAGACTAGCTGTACCTGGCAGAGGTCAAGGGCAACACAGCCATGATACTTTTGCTCTCCCCCGAATCTGGAATCAAATCAGTTGTATACACTGCAATGCAGTCAACAGTGAAATTACTTCCAGTTGGGTTGCTGCTATTTTTGCTAATGGTAGCTAGAGTTTAGCCGGCTGTTTTCTCCTGAAGAATCAGTGTAAAGAGGGGGAAGATAATACACTGATGAAAATTGCTGTTTCTGTCCAACATCCTATACTCAGTAGGTTTTGCTAGGCTCCTCTAAATATAGAAGCATGTGCTTGGTGGCAGATGCTGCGCACTCTGTTCAGATTCACAGCACTGCACGGGAACGGTGCCCTTCCCAAACGCCTGGCGTGCAACTCACTTCCACAGCCTTCCTCCTCCTCACCTGCAGCAGTTTCTTCTTCTTCAATGAGTGAAACAAAAATGCAGCAGGGAATTAATTTTTCTTTTTTATTCACGCTTTTCTTGATTTTAAGCACACAAGTAAATACAACTCAGACAGACGTGAGTAATTTAAGAAGATCTGAGGAGAATTTTTTTCTGATGAACACAATTTCCTCCAGAAACACCAGTTCGCTGAACCCAAATAGCTTTCTTGAAAATATCTTGGGTTGGCCCTTTTGGTGACCCCAGAGACGGATTCGGTGTTCCCAGCAGTTCCTGTCAGAAGATCTGGAGTGGCGCAGGTGCCCCCGTGAGGTGCAGGGCCGGTCCAGGAGCCAGAATCCCAACCTGGCAGTAAGTGCCGCTGGCCTGTCCGTCCCCGGCAAGGGATGCCAGAGGTGCCGGGTACCTCTCAGCAGCACCTCTCGGCTCTTCCCCACAGCCATGGGTGATTTCCAGAGCCCCTGTCCATAGCGAAGCTGACACTGACAGTCATTTCATTGGCAGGCTGCTGGTTCACACGAAATTTGGGTCAGAGAAAGGTTTCCACCCAAAGTAAGGAAAACAAGCACAAATCCGTAAAGCTGTACACCTGGTATCAGAGCAGTTCTTGTATCTTTCCAGGGTATGGAAATCGCACTCTCTGCTCTAGCTGTAAGCTTTGACTTTAAGAGACTAAGGGGAATCTTATATCCACATGTAAATACTTATGGCCCCGATCCTGCAATTTATAACGCTCAGGCAGACCGCTGTGCTCAAGCGGAGTACCATTAACTTTAATGTGGACTCCAGCCATGCATTTTAAATTGCCAGATCAGAGGCTGAAATTACATGCACTCGGGGGCAGGTGTTGCCTACTGCATCTTCTACAATACTGAGCAGATTGTGAGAATTTAACAAAGGATAATAAAAAAAATATCAAACATCATAATAATAACAATAGTAACAGCAATAATAATGATTATGAAAAAAAAGAATAGATTATAATGCTGACTACAACATTCAGTTTCAATTTTCTTCAAGAATAAATAACATACCAGCTTGGATTGGAGTAAATGAAGATTTGTGAGCCATGATGCAGCAAGTTGAGCCCAGTTTGAGAAAATTCTTCCTGGAATATTAAATTATTTTGCCAATTATGAAACAATTTTGCACAGAGTTGTTTAAATAAGAAACATTTTTATCCCTCATGTAGCTTTCAAATTGTGATTCATAGATAAGAGATGGCCTTTTTCGGAGCTAGAGGGATTCAGCTCAGACTTACCAGATTCACAACAGTCTCCCTGGCGCCTAAGCCTGGTCCATTCACCCCCCCTGAGGCTCTGGATCAGCTTTGCCCAAACTCTGAGGACACATGGGCAGCCTTGGGTCAAATCCCTCCTCTAAAAAACTGAGAAGCAAGAATTTGCTGCCATTCCCCTCTGTTGTTAACCATCCTCACTCTTAAAATCAGAGTAAATTGAATTCAATTGGTTTCACCATAACCGTATCTTTCTACTATGTCTTTCTCTGGGAAACTTAAGGGACCTATGAAAGTCTATATTTTCTCCCCTGTAGGCATGTATCATTAAAACCAAGTTATTTTTCACTAATAATTTTGGTAAGATAAATAGCTTAATCTCTTGAAGTTTCTCATTGTACAACATTTCCTCTAAGAATTTTCTGGACCTGTTTCTGTATCCAGTTTGCCAATGCTCTTCTCAGATGGATGCAACCAGACCTCCACACAGCCCCAGCAGCACCACACTTCCAGTTAGGTTTATCCTCTTGCTCCTATCTGATACTCCTACGCTTGCATACAAGGAACAGCTCAGGGTAAGAGACCTCTTTTGTGACTGTTCTGGCAACAGTTTTATTTAGCAGTCTAATTATTTTGCCTTCCACAAATTTTAGATCATTGTAATGCTACACTTACCTCCAGTTCACTGAGGAAAAAATTCAATAGACCAGGTTGAATCCTGATTCCTGTATAATTACCCTAGAAAATTCCATAAAGAGAAGACCCAGAAACTTGTAGAGATCTGCTTCTTTCTGAAATAGCAATGCCCTTAAGAGAAGAATAGCTGTTTTACAAAGGTGTTCTAATAACAATAGATTTCTTTCTGATAAAGACCATAGAAAAGAACCGTAGATTTGTTACCTCCAATCTGGTTGAATGTAATGCGTTCATGCTTGGGGTTCAGGAGAATATTGCTTAGAAATAGAAACAAAGACAAAATGGAGAAATTCCCTTTGACCTGATCTAGAGTTTAAATTGGAAGAAATCTTTTCTTCTCCATCAATATATTTTAGTTTACACATTTACTGGAACTTCTAATAGGGATTACAGCAAGTCTTCCAGACCAATTAAAATTTCTAGCTTTTCTAGCCACGTCCTACCACAGCAGATTGTGATACTTTACAAGAGACTCTAGATATGATTGCATTAGGTCTTTCCCAAGTGTGGGATGTAAAAGGCTTCATAAGTCATTATGAAACAGTAGAAATTACTTAAATCCCTTACTGTTTGACCTGGAATTTCTATTTCCCACTTGGGCCCTGTGGATGAGCATAAGGAGTTATATGGAGAGGAATAAGCCAAAATGGGAGGGGGTTATAATTTAAAAAAAAAACCCAAAACGTAGGAAATGCTTTTAAGACTTCATATTCTTGGCAAAGACCATGACTCAGGAAGCCACTTCCCTAAGAATGTGACAAGTGCCAGCACTGCTCGCTCCTGGGCAGCCGCCTCCAGCCAGTCAAATTTTTGGTTCAGAGATTGCTGGGTTTGGTTTTATTCTTGCTGAGAGCTTTAATCTCAGGTTTCCCATCATCTTATATTTTTGCGCCTTTCAGGAAAGCCAGGTGTATTTTGTGAAGCTGTTAGTTGCTGGCTGGGTAGTATTAATATGATTACTATGCACCAGTCGTTATAAATGGGAGAAATAACACCTTTTTTCTAAACTATCTGTAAATAGGGATAGATTATTCTTCATAAATTATCTATGGGATTAAATTGCTTGACAACTATGATTTTTAAATAATACATGGTATTTCCATAGGAGCATGGTGCCCATTACAAGTCTTTCTTTAAAAGCCATAATGTAGCTACCTCAAAAAGGCAGCCTAAGTCTAGCATATGTCCTAACCTTTGAAGAGAGCAGCATGACCTTAAAGGATTGAAATTATGTCTGCCTGCCATTAAACAGACTTCCATACAAAAGCTTGTTTGATAAGGGCAAGCTACAAGGAAGAGTGCTGCACAAAAGCAGCACAAAACGTAAAAAGAAATTTCAAAAACAGTCAGGCAGTTGAAGGAGAACAGAGAGACCCCTTTCAGTGAGCAACTCAGTTCATCTGGTAAGTGCTAGAGATTTATCTACATCCCAGTGTTTATTGCGTACCTTCACTGTGAGTATAGTTAGCTATAAGTTTTATCGTTTATGTAACGACAGCACTAATTTACAGAATGCAGGTTTGTATTTGGATTACTCCTTCCAAATCACCCAGAATCAATTACCCTCTGAAATACAGATTCTTTCCTCCCTCTCAACAGACTACATGTTCTTTCCTTCAGATTACTAATGTAAAAGGGAAACAACATACTCTCATACCGATGTAATAGCTGTTTAATAGGAACGTCCAGTCACATTATTATTTTCTTAATATTTAAAATCCTTTCACATTTTCTGTCTTAAAAAATCATTTACTGAGGTATGTAGTTGTATTCCCCTGCAATATACTGACTCGATGAAGTAGTATATGTTAAGTATTGGGAAAGACATATCCATTGCTTCCCCTTAAGTACCTTGCAAATAGCTAGGAAAGGATTCTGCTCTGTTCAGATTTTCGTCGTCAATACAGAGCCAATGGAGCATCTAGGAACTGATAAAGGAACGGAGCTAACTTCCCAACATAGAATTGTAGAATTATAGAATAGTTTGGATTGGAAGGGACCTTTAAAGGTCATCTAGTCCAACCCCCCTGCAATGAGCAGGGACATCTTCAACGAGATCACGTTGCTCACAGCCCTGTCCAACCTGACTTTGAATGTTCCCAGGGATGGGGCATCTACCACCTCTGGCCAACCTGTTCCAGTATTTCACCACCCTCATCTTAAAAATTTTTTTCCTTATATCTAGTCTAAAACTACCCTGTTTCAGTTTAAAACTGTTACCCCTTGTTCTATCACAACAGGCCCTACTAAAAGGCTTATCCCCATCTTTCTTATAAGCCCCCTTTAAGTACTGAAAGGCCACAATAAGATCTCCCTGGAGCCTTCTGTTGTCCAGAGTGAACAATCCCAACTCTCTGAGCCTGTCTTCATAGGAGAGGTGTTCCACCCCCCTGCTAATTTTTGTGGCCCTCCTCTGGACCTGCTCCAACAGGTCCGTGTCTTTCCTATGCTGAGGGCTCCAGAGCTGGATGAAGTACTCCAGGTGGTGGTCTCACCAAAGTGGAGTAGAGGGACAGAATCACCTCCCTCGACCTGCTGGCCACACTTCCTTTGATGCAGCCCATGATATGGCTGGCTTTCTGGGCTGAGAGTATATATTGTCAGCTCATGTTCAGCTCTTCATCCACCAGTACCCCTAAGTGCTTCTCAGCAGGGCTGCTCTCAATCCTTTCATCCCCCAGCCTGTATTGGTAATGGAGGCTGCTTCAACCCAGGTGCAGGACCTTGCACTTGGCTTTGCTGAACCTCATGAGGTTCACATGGGCCAACTTCTCAAGCTTGTCCAGGTCCCTCTGGATGGCATCCCCTCCCTCAGGCATTTCAACCACAACATTCAGCTTGGTGTGGTCTGCAAACTTGCTGAGGGCGCGCTCGATCCCACTGTCTCTGTCACTGATGAAGTTATTAAACAGTACTGGTCCCAATATGGACCCCTGAGGGACACTACTTGTCAGTGATCTCCATCCAGACGTTGAGCAGTTGACCACTACCCTCTGGATGTGACCATCCACCCTGAGGCTCCTTTTTCCATTCTTGATTGGGAACACATTAGTTAGCCAAACTATGACTTGTTTGATATATTATTGTGATTGCTTATATTAACTCCTATGTTGAGGCCCCCTGCCTACGACATTCTATTCATTCATTCATTTATTTAGATAATTTCCAGTCTTGTCTTTTCTGAGCCACTGACACTGTTGCAGGCATAGCATAGTTGAGTGGGGAGAAAACCCTCAGGTTACAGAGACCGTCTACTTCACTCTAGCAAATCTGTCCAGAATTTGCTAAAATACACACACTGCCAGAAGTCACCATGTCCCTTTTCTGGCTCATTTCATTCAGGAAAATTATGACAGCCTGCTGAGATGATACTGGAGAAGAAACACAGCAGAAGGGCATAACAGAGACTGCGCTACCATGACCACCTCTTGGTTCAAGCACGTGTTCCCAGCAGTCAGCCACCCCCTCAAGGTAAGAGCCATCAGCTGGGAGCAGCAAATCTGATTGTTTTTATAGAGTTCAAGAGCTCTTTTAAAGCTCTTGAACTTTTATACAGTGCCAGCAGCTCTTTGTTGAAAGCTTGTGGCTCAGGCCACACTGAGGAAAAGTGGCAGTGGTGCTGGTGTACTTCACAGAATTTGTTTTCAGCCTGTTAAATGAAAAGGAAATTACAAACAAGGGGAATATGATTTAGATTTGTGAAGTTAAGTGATTGAATGTTGTGAAACATCTCGCTTAAGGTAGTCATGCAGTTGCACCCTTTGAGATAGGTCTTATGTTGAGGGCAGATGGCCAGTGCGTGGCTCCAGAGCTGGTGGTGCGTGCAGTGCTGGTGTGCAATAAGCAGTGTGAGGTGCTGCAGTGTACAGTGTTGCAGCACTTGGTGTGTTGTGCATGGTGCATCGTGTGGGGGGCATGGTGCGTGGTGTGCAATGCATGGTGCGCGGTGTGCGGTGCACGGTGTGTGGTGTGGAGTATGTGTGCGGTGTGTGGTGTGGAATGTGCGGTGTGCATTCCCGGCAGTGGAGGGAAGTCTCCGGGTGCAGATGGGGCTGGTGGGGCACTCTTCATCTGTCCCTATTCTCTCCTGTCCTGCAGTGTAGGGGAGGAGAATTCATCCTCCTCCCCTGGGGCTATGTGATACAGGTGCAATGGTGCTACATGAATATTTTGATGCCTGACCTGTAGGATCAAGATACAGGTGTTAAACCTCTTCAAGTTATTTAAGGACCTAGGTCTTGTTGACCATTTTTATCATCAGTTTAAACCTTTCTATCAGCTTACGCTTCATTCAGTGTACAGGAGGGACATATAGGCAGCGGTTTAAAGATCTCAGTGATCTGAATGTTGCTCTTTCTATCTCTCGTTTAACTTTGCAAGCAAAGCAAATGGCACAAATGTGCAGAATAGGCATGCTGATAATTTTCCTAGTATCCACGGGCTGCACCTTGCTTAGGGCTCCCTTGTATTAAGGACTGTGCAGCCACAAAGATGGATACAGCCTCTGCTTGTGAGGAACTGTTAAATATGACAATCTCAGAGGAAGAAGGATGTGTAAGTGAGTGTGATAAAAAGCAAGAGAGGAGAAAGGGACTGAAGTAACAGCAAAAAGTGCAGTGTTTTACCCAAATTCATGGTGTTCCTCCTTCAAATCTTTCCCTATGACACACATAGCATGGTGACCTTTAAACACTGCTTGCTTATTCTGAGTTAGGCAGGGATAAACTAAAATACCTGTGTTTTACCTCTTCCTTTGTCTCTGCTAACAACATGATAAAAGCTCTTTATCTGCCATACATCACTGGCCTTCCCCAAAACTGGTTGTGTGGTACTGAGGACATCTGTCTACCAGTTACCTTCTGAGTCTCCTTTTGTTTGTTTCAACTACCGCATCTTGCCTTATGTTAAGGTTATAAACCCTTTGGAGAAGGGGTTGTCTTTCCTTTTACATCTGCATGTTGCCACAGTCTATGTGAAACTTGAAGGGGCTGCAATAATGCAAATGAGAATGCTTATTTATTTGAATGTGTTTACTCAGAATATACTCATAATTGAGTTATAATGCCCTTGACATACTTTTAACTACACACGAACAGGAGGGATGCAAAATAAAAGTTAACTGAAGCAGTAACTGAAGCCTTATCCTCAGCCTCCACCATTTGATTATTAGCACAGTTTTAAAGGTTAGCCACAAATAGGGTCACCCTGTTTTAATTTTAACTTAAAAACCCACTTTTGAGAATGTTAACTTCATCAATAGATGGTCACACAGCTGGGTGTTGCAAAATGTTTGGAAGTTAGACAAGTCGTGGCATGTCAGACAGTGGGAGAAGGCACAGCTGAGGAAGAAGGACAATAATAAAACCTGGGCTGCAACCTCATCATTCTGAATCACTTGAAAACTCTAAAGTAAATAAACCTTATATCCCACTCCTACTGCTTCCCACACAGCCTTTGCAGGTGGCTTTGTTGTTTTGTTGGGTCTTTTGTTCTTGTTTTATGTGACTGAACTAGATCTTGATCCATATATCTGCTATGTTTTCCTCTTTAATCTAAGGCAGCAGTTTGAGTGCAAGAAAAAGTAGGGGGGGATGGAAGTAAAGGTGTTTGTGAATTAGTGGGAAATTGGACTTTCAAAGCAATCATCACTGACACAATGAATATAAGGGAGATGCAAAACAAGAACTTTCGTGTGATGGTGAAGAGAAGGGTAAAGAAAAGGTTCATGGCAGGTGAGGAAAATGAGTTTGTATGTTCTTTGAATGCTGAAGGATGATGCCATAAGTTTGACAAAGGCCAGGAGGAGGGTACTGTATCCAAGATGCATGCAGCTCAATATCTGGCTGGAACCATTAAATAAAAAGAGTAGATAGGAAAGACTCTAGTCTAGAAAGTACTGGGAAGATAAACATGGCAAAAGGTAGATACATAAAGCAAGGGAGAAAAAAGTGTTAAAGCCTGCAGTTGGACTATGAACCAGAGTGACAGAAAATAAAGTGCTGGTGTGATCAGTGATTGAGAAAAGCATGGGAGTGGGTGAGGGATTGCAAGGAGCTCAGTTTTGGCCAAGTTAAGTTCAAGCTGATGATCAGATATCTGAAGAAAAGAAGAAAGAAATACAGCATTTGATCAAAGGAGGCTACTTGTGGGTAACAGAATAAAGAATTGTGGGTTTCTTTAAGGTTAAATGTAGTAGTTGAAGCACATTAGGCAGATGATGTCATCCAAAGAAAGGTCATAGAGTAGTCAGGGACCAAGGACTGTTCCCCAGAGGGGAAAAGGAGGGATAGCTAAAAGAAATCTTAAAGTGCTGCTAGCGAGGAGGAATAGAAACAAGAGGAGACAGCACCACAGAAAGGGGAGTCAGCAAGAGCTTCAGATGTGGAGCATATCCAGCAACATTAGAAGGAACAGAGAAATACTTGTCGGGGAGGTGTTTGTGAGGTGGTGGTTACAGCCCTTGGTGAGTATCAGGAAGGGCAGAACAAGGGCTCAAAGAGAATTTAGGGCATCTGGAGGAGAAAACTTCACAACTCCAGGCAGAGAGCATGTGTTCAGCAAGGTGGCAGCCGGTGGCAGGGAGACTGCGAAGCACTAAACGAGCAGTTTCTAGAGCTAGCCTTCTGCTGATGTCCTGCGCTTTATGCTTCTCCATTTTTAAGCATGAAGTACTGCCCATAGGTGCAGTACTCATACTTTCAAAGTGCCTTGATAAATTCATTTCCAGATATATCTGCTACTTGTACTCTTCATGTTCTTGTTCCCACTGTCAAAACTTTGGACTGAACCCACCTGGTCTAGAGCCCTCATGGCCTTACGGGTCCAACATTGTTGTATAGCAGTGTCTGGCGTTTTTGCCACTGACTTTCTCTAAAAGTCACTCGAAGACTGATGTTGTGTTTTGCTGGCTTATTGATCATATTTTAAACATACAGGGATGCCCACTCAATCAGATTGTTTCATTAACTGTACACAATTTGACAACTTGAACGAGAAATATTGTAGCCTACTTTACTTGAATTTACTGTTTGGTGGGAAGTGTCCATATTCTTTTAACCTCTGTAATATATTTTCAATGGTATGAAGTAATTTTGGGTACCATATTTATATACAAGGAGCGTTTCTACCTGGGACATTCAACCTATGAAGGCATCATAGAATCATAGAATGGTTTAGGTTGGAAAGGACCTTGAAGATCATCGAGTTCCAACCCCCCTGCCATAGGCAGGGACACCTCCCACTAGACCAGGTTGCCCAAGGCCACGTCCAGCCTGNTTTCAAAGTGCCTTGATAAATTCATTTCCAGATATATCTGCTACTTGTACTCTTCATGTTCTTGTTCCCACTGTCAAAACTTTGGACTGAACCCACCTGGTCTAGAGCCCTCATGGCCTTACGGGTCCAACATTGTTGTATAGCAGTGTCTGGCGTTTTTGCCACTGACTTTCTCTAAAAGTCACTCGAAGACTGATGTTGTGTTTTGCTGGCTTATTGATCATATTTTAAACATACAGGGATGCCCACTCAATCAGATTGTTTAATTAACTGTACACAATTTGACAACTTGAACGAGAAATATTGTATCCTACTTTACTTGAATTTACTGTTTGGTGGGAAGTGTCCATATTCTTTTAACCTCTGTAATATATTTTCAATGGTATGAAGTAATTTTGGGTACCATATTTATATACAAGGAGTGTTTCTACCTGGGACATTCAGCCTATGAAGGCATCATCACATTGTCCACTTGGAAGGTTTTGTTCCATAGGTTTTCTCATAACCTGTTAATTGCAAACAGGGTTAATTTGCTTTAAAACTCTTTCTGTTGTCTCACAGTGTCCTTTACTTCCTTATTGCCTCTGTCATCAGCTAGTGCTCTGCCTCATGTTCTCCCCAATTTTGCCCTGCTGCAAAAGGAAACATCAAGTAAATCAGATGTGTCACTTCCAAACTGAGCAACTTTGTGAACAGATTACTGATGTGAAGCACAGGGTATCTAACACGCAAGATGACACCTTTGTCCGTGGCAACAGAATCAGTGAGTGAACAGCTAAAGCTGGCGCTGAAGAGATCCAGCCATGCCACAAAAGGGACAAAGACTAAACTTGGACCAAAAAGTGTTTCTGAAATGCTCAGAAACCCCTGACACTGGAACACTTGACTTTTCACACTCCAGAAAATGCTTTATTAAAGAGGAGGATTCCTCAGTTATGTACACATGGCTCTGTGTTCTGAGTCATCCTCTGTTCAGAGCAATAATTTAGAATACAAGACACAGAAAATGCAGAGGTAAACAATGGATCTTGCTGAAATCAATAGCAAAACACCTGTTCAATTACGGAGAAGAGGAGCTGCATTTCCAGACAAATTTATTGCTGACGTCAGCAGTGGTATAAGGGAAAAAATTAATATATCTTGAAAACTGCTTTCCACTAATATGCTGTTTTGTGGATTGGAGCACTTGTGTGTCTTCATATGAAAAGAAAAGAGGTGGTGACCTAGAAAGTAATTCACAGGAAAAAGTAGGATATAGCAGAGTTTGTTTCAGTCTTCATTGCTTCCTTCCTGCAGTTTCTCCTCTGTTCACTCAACAAATAAATTGCAAAATGATAATAGTGTATTTCAGATAAAAATTAAGCTGAAGAAAGAGTTATGGGATAGTATCAATGCAAATGTGTCTCACAGTGAAGTAAGATTGGAGAAACAGGAAAAAGATCAGAAAAGCTAAGTATTTTGAAACCTGAATTTTGCCAAGAGATATTATTGTTCTCTATAATAAGATCTATTTTAATACAAATATTTTGTAAAGAAATGAAGTAATTTACTAATATATACTTCCAAAATTTATTTTTTAATATTTACAATGCTTCTATGGAAACACAAGATCCACAATATTGGTAGAATACATGAGATACAGATTAAGCCTACACCTGAGTATTCAGATGACTTATGGCAGATTTCCTACTGCAAAACAAATTGCAATATCACTTCCCCTATTACATAAAAACCATTACTATATGCCAGTTAACAGAATAACAATCAGGGAGAAAATCTCTAATTGGCTCAATTCGTTGCATTTATGTTTGACCAAACTTTCATTGTGAATATTTATCTGAAGTCAAGCTTTGTGTTTTACAGACTAGAAGACTATGACAAGTTAGTAGTGTGATTCTCTTATATAGCAACCTGCACTTCACTTCCAAACATGAGTGTTTTGAAATAAAGAAAGTGCCAAACATTGTGCAAGCTTTTATGCAACATCAAAATCACACCATGCTCGCAAATAAACATTGATTTTTTCTGCTACCAAGTTTTTATGTCATACCATGAGGGAGGGAAATGTTCTTACTCCATAGAAGGCACTGAAAGCATTCAAGTAGATTTTCAAATGCACTGGACCTTAACTCTGCTCTCCTCCTTGGTTTGCATGTGTTTAGCTGCCTGCAGGCTTTACGTTGTCACCCACCACCTTTGACTCCCAGTGCCTTCCAAATCAAACTTTAAACAGCAGTGGAATTCCTAAAAGGGACTTTGGAAACCTTGGCTTCAGTAAGACAAGAGTTAAGTCAAGTGTCTGTTTCTGAGTGTCTCGGTCTTATTACAGTACCACTGTGGTTTAAGAATATTTTTGTCTATGGCTGTTACCGTGGTGTGAGACAGTGTGTGTTTGACCTCAGCTAAGGTTGATTAGAATTACTTGCGGTTCTCATTCATGAAGAAGAAAATAAGTTTCCTTTCTCATTTTCTTACTCCTTGATCTCTTCAACCTGCGCAAAAGAAACATATGGAATTGAATTCTCATTGGGTAAAAAATGGTGCATTCCCATAGCATTGTTTTCTAGCTGCTGGATTAGCCAGAGAGAGCTACATGAGCTGCCTGTGTCCCGCATCTGGAATTCAGCAACAGCATTTCATTCAGTGAAACCAGCTTCTTTCCACCATCTGCCCTGAACGTCACTGCAAATGCCTTAGAAATAAAGCTCATTGTTACTATCCAAGGTAAAATATCTATAGCAAGAAATACCTTGACTAAAGGCATTTCGTTTAGAAGAGGGCATTTCATCTTAATTCAAACACCAGTTTGTGAATTTACGTTGAGGATTTCAGAGGGTTTTTTTTCTCTTACATCCACCTCCTGTCACCCACCTTTTTAATATCAGGTGCTTATATTCTGAAAAATACTCTGTTGGTACAAACTTGGACCCACAAAGGCACAACTGTTATATTCTTTAACTGTCACTGGTGATCTTTATTATTTAATCCTACAGGAATACCGTGTTTTTACAGCTTATCTCTTTGCCGAACCACATTAATGAAAAGATTACCCTAACCTCAGAATACCTGGGAACACCACTGGAGAAATTTCATTTCCTCAGCATTTCATTTCTAGTAAAATTGGCTTGGTTGTATCATTCTGCAGCTGCGATTTGTGAAGTAAATGGCAAGGCTAAATGTGCTGAAAATCTGACATGTTCCCTGAGCAACAGAGGGACTGAAGGCAAATGTTACAGTATTACTGACAACAGCAGTAGTGCTTGTTTAAGCATTTGCTTCATAAACAATAAAAAGCAGCATTAAAAAAAAAAAACAAACCACCAACCAACCAAAAGAAATATCAAGCAGGCTTCTCTGCTTTCTCTTTCTCTTTTGATTAGCTTTCTTCTGCTGTTTCTCTTTATTCTCCTTTTAATTAAAAGCTCATCTGCAGTAGCTCCTTATGAAGCTTGATATTCTCTTCAGTGGCACCTCCTTCCAGAAGCCCTTGCCCTTGAAGGTTTTCTCCTTGATATGAGGGAGATTTTTATTATTACCTACCTTGCAGTATCACCTCCAGCTCTCAGTAACTGCACAATGAACAAACCACAGGAAAGTTTCTGCCCTGAAGACCATACAGTCTGTCCTGTAGCACTGCAGATGTAGCACATTAGTGGCTGGGGAGGGTGTTGGGTTGGTTCTTTCATGGGATTTTCTGTGGTTTTGCATTTTGTCTGGTTCACTGGTGAACTCAGGCTAAGGGACATGTGAGACCTGAAGTCCCATGGCCAAAGCAACCTGACTTACAGCTCGTCTGGCTTCAGAAAGTATGGGAGGGACCTCAGATATCTAGACCCTTTGTCACCTGGTCTAATCCCGGGAATTTGTTTTCAGATTAAATACTAGTCTGATTTTGCATTTTCCTCACTTAGTGTTTTCCACTTGCTTATATTACTTCCACAAATAAAATCTTTTCACTTTAAGCAGTGTTCCTTCTGCCATATTTTGATAGGGAGGTGCTCTCCACATCCACATAAAATCGTTACCTGTGATCAGTCCTGGAGGTTCTGCCCTCCCAGTCTTCACAGTGAAAGCACCAGGCACTGCTCAGCCAAATCTTCTTGCAACTCCTTTGGTTCTAAATTAGGTTTCCTCTTGTTCTTTCTATCTCTTGTCTGTTGTCTTTCCTGAAATCTTTAATGGCAGCTAAATTAAGAGAAGCTGTTACTGTAATTCAGATTAATATCTTTATCAACAACCCAGATGAGGGGATCGAGCACACCCACAGTAATTTTCCAGACAACACCAAGTTGGGTGTGAGTGTCGACCTCCTTGAGGGTAGGAAGGCTCTACAGAGCGGTCTGGACAGGCTGGACCGATGGGCTGAGGCCAATGGTGTGAGGTTCAACAAGGCCAAGTGCTGGGTCCTGCCCTTGGGTCACAACAACCCCATGCACCGCTACAGGCTTGGGGAAGAGTGGCTGGAAAGCTGCCTGGTGGAAAAGGACCCAGGGGTGTTGGTCANAAAACTTTGTGTTAACATGCCTCCAGGGTCTGTCGTTTTATGTTTGCCCTCCCTCCCATCAAGCCCTTCCTGTCTGCATCCAGTATGCATATCTGATATGTACTTCAGTCTTAATTTTAAATCACTGTAATTTTGTCAGCTCATAATTTTGCTTCAGGACTTTTCAACTTTTACGTCACAAAAGGTGAAAAAATATTTTCTGAATTTGACAAACTAGTCTCACAACTTCCTGGAGCACCTCTCCTATAAGGACAGGCTGACTGGGCTGGGGTTGTTTAGCCTGGAGAAAAGGAGGCTGAGGGGAGACCTTATCACTCCCTACTGAAAAGAGGTTGTAGAGAGGTGGGGGTCGGTCTCTTCTCCCAAGTAACAAGTGATAAGATAAGAGGAAACAGCCTCAAGTTGTGCCAGGGGAAGTTTAGTTTGAATATTAGGAAAAATTTCTCCATGAAAAACGTTATAAAATATTGGAACAGGCTGCCCAGGGAGGTGGTGGAATCGCCATCCCTGGAGGTATTTAAAAGATGTGTAGATGTGGTGCTTTAGGGACATGGTTTAGTGGTGGTTTTGGCAGTGTTGATGGTTGGACTCGATGACCTTAAAGGTCCCTTCCAACCTAGACAATTCTGTGATTCTATGATTCTATCCACCACAAAAAACCTGTCTTCCAATTTCTCTCCTGTTCTGGTGACCTCTGCTTGCAGAGGCCAGGTGAAATCCTCAGGTTTCACGGTGTGACTCTGAAGTAGCTCAAGCAACACCAGTCAATTTACAGTGTTGTGTTATAATATTATAGTAAAGTCAGAGACTGATCTCTGTCAAGCATCCTCTGTTGGATTTTATCCTGCTTCCATTTCCCATCAGTTCTGTAGATACTCTGACTTCAGTGTCCTCACAGATTTTATCCAGCTGAGAGTCGTGCAAGAGAGCACGGGGGAAGCCTGCTCTCTCCTGAAGAGATGTAAGCCTGGTAAAATCTGTGGAGTTATCCAAAGGTAACTGACAGCAGAGTTCTGACCATTGTTTGAAATGACAGAAGATAGACTTAGTCATTACAGAGTAGCTGTAATGGCTAAACCTCAGACTGTCAGCACTTCATAAAGAAAGTATGACTACTTTTTCCCATGTGAGTTTTTAAATTTCATAATCAAGAAAAAGCAGTGGCAGCCAAGCGTCCATTGGTGGCAACTGCATATCTGCCTGTTTGTACCCTCGGGAATAATTACAGTAAACTGAAATGGTAAACGTCAAGAGTGGGTAGAGATTTCAGTTGGAAATCCTAAGAAAAAAAAATCTACTTGTTACCATGAAATAGATTTTTAATGCCCTGAAGGCTTCATAACCACAATGCCCATTTGAAGTGTCTGAAATACAAAAGAAATAAAAGCTTACGTTTTAAAGCACAAGAAAATAAGGTGAAGGATAAGATATATAATCTTTGAGGAGCACTGAGTCTCCAGGCTGAAAAGATGCATTAAGAAGTAGCAACTCTGCTTGGGGTCGGAGCCACGGCCCCGCAGAGGAGCCGTCCTGGGGAAAGCCCACACCAGGCAGCATGGCTCACCCCACGCAGCACTCTACACCAGAGGCAACCACGACAGCTCATGACTGGCAGGAAAGTGATTTTTTATTCTTTTTATATCTTTTTAAGAACAAAAGTGATCGTTTCTTTTCTTTTCTAGCCACTGGGAGGATGTTTGAGCAAAAGGTTTTGAAGGGCGCTGTTAAAAAGGAGAGGTGGAAGCAGAATGCAAAAGGTTGGCTTGTCCCATTCTGGAATGTCCTTTCATGGCATCTTTCTTAAATTTCTCTACCAATTGAGAAGTAGCTACAGCACTAATGCAAAAAGTAATTGGAGTGGTAAGGACAGCACAAACCTGACCAAATTAGTTATTATGCCAAAAACATTAAACCCTGGAAAACCAGACATACCACAGTTATAAATAGGCTAAATCTCCACAGCAAATCTCTACCAAATGTGCTATGTGCACATGGGATTAGCAAGTGGCAAAGGAAAGAAGGGATCTCAACATTCCCAGTTGCAGAACTCAAGAGGAAAATCAGGAATAAAGAGGAGAAAGGTGGCTAAAAAGGCACCAGCCTCTGTGTACCTCTGAATACGCACTGCAGGACCCCGCTGGCCCATCTCACTTATTTCACTCAATATTTATCAGTGTCTGGAGACACCAAAAGGCTATTCTGGTTTTGATATAGGTGGTAGTTTCTTCACCTCCAAAGATGTGGCTGGTATGATGCTCAGGATGACATACTGACAAGTCAAGAAGCATGGCACAAACTCTGGTGTGTGAGAGGAATTGTCTAACACCAATAACAATAACACCAACTTGGACACCCGTAGACACAGTTCAGCTTCTGACTGGTGACGCTTGTGTGCATGGTCTGACAGTCAGCTGCAGTTCTCCTCGCTACAAAAAGGAGCCCTGGACTCTTATTCAGCAACGATGAATTAGAAATCCCAGAAATTATGAGAAAGGAGGGGGGCCAAACTAGAGGAACTCAGGTAGTCACCCAAACGGTAAGACAAAGCAAACAGGAGTCCTTTGTGAATCTCTAAATGTAGCAACTCTTTTCTGGTGTGCTTAGTGAACATCAAATATGATGATCTTGGTTTGAAGCGATTTAAAGATACATGTATTAATTTGGAATAATGAGTGGAAAACCTACTGGGAATTACAGAATTTGTAAATAACGTGACAGCAAAAGAAAAAAACAGGTTTGGAGTTTTTTTTCATAGTATCTTAAAAGTTAGAGAAAGATAATACCTGTGCACAGTAATCTTTCTCACTAACAGTGAAGATGGGATTTTTCCATACTGAGGTACTGAAGGGTGACAGTAACAGACTGGTTTACCCTGGGCTTCCAGTACATCCTGCTGGAGACTACTTAATAATACTGCATGTCCACGGGGGCAGGGATCTTTCTAATATTAGCTCAACTTCTAGTTCTGATTGCCACCATCACTCCCCATTTACGTGTGTATAACATACAAAATTATTCTCACCATTCCCAATGACCGTACTTTTTACATGTTTTTGTTTGTAATGATTGCCTAAGCAACCCGTACATGTTTAGCTCTGCTAATCTTGCCTGAGAATCTTCACCACCTTTGCCTTCATTTCTTTGCTTCTCAGGTTAGCCCTAATGATTTCTACTATTTGAAAGCATACAGTAATATTCTACAACACATCTCTGACTATGGGAGTCCTAGTAAGATAAAATCTCTGTACTGCCTCTCTTTTTATACCTGTTTCTGAAGATTGAGAGATATTTCTCTCAATATTTTTCTTTATGTGTGCCATGCAAACGTGGGGGCTATATAGTTGAGCTGAGGCCTTGCCAGAAGGGAAGAATTGCTTTATGTGCCTGACATAATTCTGGTTTTATATATCCCACCATGAGGTTTGCTTTTTTACAGCATCATGACACTGTTAATTTGTGTTCAGTTTGTGACCTGCTAAAAGCTGCAGATCCTTATCTATGGTACTTCTGCCTGTCTCATTGCACCCCCCACCCCCCCCCAGCACTGTAGTTCATTTGTTCAGTCAATGGGTAGAGACTTCCACTTATCCTCCTTGAATGGCAGCCTATTTATTTCAGTCCATTTATCTCTATTCATTGAGATCCTTTTGAATGCCAGCCCTGTCATCTAAAATGCTTGCTATCCTTCCCATCTTACACTTATATGAAAATACAGCAGGCATTCTCTCTCATTTGTCAACCAAGTCTTTATTCAATAGTAGCCAACACAAGACTGATGCCTGTACAACCCCACTTGATACGCGTGGCCAAGCTGATGGTGAGCCGGTGATTGCTAGTCTCAAGACCTGTGTCCTGGCTTTCAGCAGTTTCCCCTGGACAACGTTGCACCAGTCTGCCAATGAGCATACCACAGAAGACAGTGCAAAAAGACACACTAAAGTCAAGATATATCTCATCTCTAGTTTCTCCTTTTACCACAAATCCCCTTATACTGTCATTGAAGGAAATTAGACTGGTTTGATGTGATCTGTTCTTGGCAAATACACATTGGCAGTTACTTACCACTTTGCAAACTTCTAGGCACTTTTCTACAGCATGTACATTAGCAAAATGCAGACAGTGCAATTTGGCTGTATCTCAGTGGTAGTGAGTCAAGGGAGGACTTCCAGCATCCTTCTGTTTTCCTGCATTTATCTTCTCTATCAACACGGTCACTCAAAAAGGCCCTTTACTGCATCCCTCCTCCCTCTTTGAAGAGGACCAGACAAAGTGGTGTGGCTGAAAATTGTAGTGTGACTCCTTGCTTCTCTTAGCTAAATGTTCTCTTAGCCCCACCTGCATGAGGGGCACTTGTACCACTAAGGGCATCGCTATTCTGTGTGGAGAGACCTTTGTGTGTCACTGCTTCAGAAAAATTGCAGCCCACACTCTGATCCTTTACAACTTTAATAGTTTGACTGACAACTTGATTTCACTTCATCTAGGTTGGGGTTGAACCAGCTGTGCAAACTCTTTTCTGACGGCCTGGGGTTACAGATGGGAATGAGGGAACATGAGGAGAAAGGACAGGGTAATAAAATGTTTAGGCACAAGAATCTGACAGCAAAACAGGTGGGTAATGTGCATCATTAACAGAGCTATCACAAATGCCTATGGAGGGCATGTGAGAAGATTAAAGTGGCCAGATCTGAATCTGAAATGCAGAAGTGCAGTGACTGCACACAGACATAACTCACACTCGTATACCTCATGTTCACTTCTTTGACTATTCAAAAAGAGTTGGCCCCAAATATCTGGCCTTCATCTTTCTGAAGAGAAGAGAAACAACTCCATCTGAACCCTTGTAGTCTTCTGTTTTAACTGTAATGGCAGACAAACCAAAGTGCACCTGGAGATGCTTGATCTGTCTTCTTCATTAAATAGAGTTCCGATCCCAACAGCATGAATGCCAGTGACAGATTATATTTACACTGCAACTAGTCAGCGAAAGGCCATGGGCACAACTTGCAGGATTGTGAGCTACTCAGGCACACCCTGTGTATTCTTCCAACTGAGCACAGCATCGGAGCACACCAAGAATAAAACAGCATTGTCTCCTCCCTACTGTCATTCCCCTCTCTAAAACTTACTCTTGAAAGAGGTCGTTTAAATGTGATCCTACTCCCTTATATGAACATTCTGTTTCTTTTTTTGCCATACTACAGTGCTTTCAACTTCTTCCCATCATTAAGCCATTTGCGTGAAATACTGAACTGATTAATGTGGCATTTTCCACTAAACTGTTTCAGGAAATGCTGCACCTTACCAGTGGGATGCTTTTGAATAATGTAATCTCCTTAGTATAATTAAAACTAAGTTCTGAAGTTAGTACCTTTTTTCCCTGGAGACACTCATCAAAATGTCAAGTGTTCCTTCTAGTGGAACTGCAATCCCACAGCACAAACAAATATATTTATCCACCGTACCTTGCAAGCAGGAGACCTTTGCCTCTATTCTTTGTCACTTCATTTTTTAACATGAGTAAATAGTGCATGAAATAATAAACAGTCTCTATGCACAGAATGACAGAGTATTTAAAAAAGCTTGAAGAAAAGAAATGAGGTACCATAGGTAACAATAGTAAGAAGTCATTGTTTTGTTTTACTAATGATTCCTTTCAAGTGTGACTCTTAAAATGAAGTTTAAATGCTTATTTACAAATTGAACAAATGATGTGAAACAAAACATTTGTTTCCTCTAGTCTTCTCAGGGCACTTTTTTGCCTTAGAGAAAAACAGGGCTGGGGTGCCACCACCTGGAGAGCTGCAGCAATATTGTTCGCAGATTTCAAGTTTCTGAGAGTTGCTGGGACTTCACAGATTTCCAGCTGACTCTTGGGTAAAACTCCAGTTATAAGAGTGGAAAATCAGTCCAAATTATGTTTGAGAAACTCCACAGGTAGGGAGATGCATTTTAAAAATTGATCACCTATTGTTACATTCACCAAAAAAAAAATCCCGACTACATGCATCACATGCATAGCAGGTCAATGTATTCATTTGCTCTCCTCTCTCACGTCACTGAGATGCTCTGAAAGCGAGGACTGGACTGTTGCTCTGAGCCACACGACTATAATAACCTGTACTGAAATGTGAAAGTACCAGGTGCAACATAAGTTCACAACCCCATTACTTTGCACAGTCTGACAGATTTTGCAGAACCTGTTTGAGATTGTTTGTACTTTTTTTATTTGCTTTTCTTAATTTAAAGGAAAACCCAGCTAGAAGTTACAGTATGCATTTAGGAAGCTGAATAAATTCCAGCTAAAAGTGACATTATGTATGTAGGATTGGCTTCTCTCAGGCATTTTATTATTAATTATAATTGCTTTTCTTATTAAAGTTGGATGTAGAATACAGTAACACTTTTAGCTAGAGATAAAGATAGGACAGCTAAATATCTGTTGTTAATTGGCTTCCTCCTCCTAAGCTGTCATATACGTCACTGAAGTTGTTATAGGAGACAGTGTACGCTTGTGCAATAAGTCCAACAACATCAAAGCTTAATATTCTCCTGTCTAACTTAGGCCACGTGGAAGGTCGGGCATTTAGTCTAAGATAGTCAGGTAAGATCCCTCCATGATCACTGGGGGCAGAGAGACATAGCTGGGGTCCTTCCCCTTGGAGCGGTTTCCTAAACCTGCTGCAACAAACTACCTTCTGGAAAAGCCCACCTGTCCCCACTAACCCTGGACATCCAGCCCACAGTAGATGCTTCAACTTGTAGGTGGCCAAATGCCTTGGAGTTGTACCTCACCCTGTTCCTAACATCATAAAAGGACTCACATAAGCCTAGTGAAAGTAACGTCTGTTTTATATTTTGTTTAACAGAAACTAAATTAATGAGAGATATCAGATATATCTTCAGACGAAAAAAGTTCCCCAACCAAATCCGTAAACACGTGGCCTTTTTCCCCAGAGGTGGCATTGACATACACATGTATTAGCCACAACTACTCTGCACTTCCTACAGCTAATCCTCCTGTTTATCACTTCCCTTGCAACACTCGTGTTATAAGATCACCAGATACTGGGGAATGAATGTCTGACAACACTGATTAGCTTAAAGCATAACATATCTTCATTAGCGTCTTATAAGGATACTTGACGTTTAAACAGTAGCATTTCCTAGCTTACAAACATTTCAAAACTAGCACATCAATGCCATACAGGGGTAATTGCTCTTACTAGTCCACTAATGGAAACCTATTGTTTTTGTATATGATAGAAAACCACCATAAACTTATTTCCTTCACTTATTGGACTGTTATACCAAGCATGCATAGTCTTCAATCGGTCAAGAAAATTTTAAGCTGCATCTCCTTAAACACTAAATGCTCTTAGTTTGTATATGTCCATAATCTATTAAGACTAAAAGCCACAGCATTCAGCATTTGCTTGTGCACAGGCAGAAAGACAGACAGACAGCCATGCAGCCACCCAGTCATCCCAAGGCTGCCTTTGGGAGACTGTGCCACCAACACACATGAGCTTTCTGTATTTCATGAAAGCCAAAATTGTCAAGGATGAGTTTGCTGGGGCTTTCTTGCCCTTTCTCTCGCTAGAAAATAAATTACTATATTTTTAATTGTTTAGATAATCTCGAGGGTGTCAGTCACCATATCATGAAGCATTATGGTGTCTGAGGGCCTATAGATGGGACAGTTCTGAGGGCTGAGTTACATGTTTATGTCTGAATTTGTAAGTACCACAAAACATCTCCAAAAGTGGAACATGGTCATCTGGAGTGATGAGCTGTTACAAGAGCTCCCTGGTGTGCTTCTGGCCTGGACCAGCCTGCACCCTCCTAAAGGGTTCCTGGGCAGGTCCAGGAGTCCCTGCAGCTGCTCTGTTGAGCCCCTCGACTGCTCCTGGCCACCCGCTCCTGAGCTTGCCCAGGGAGCCAGCCCTGGCTTGGGCATCACTGTCCCACACCTCTTCCCACCCATCAGGACCAACCAAGCCAACCTGCAACCATGGGCAGGCCACGAGAGAACACCTCAAGTGGGGCAGTCCACTGAAATACAGACAAATGCAGAAGGAGAGGCTCTGAACAGTGATTCCTTTCATTACCCAGCTACATCAGATGAGTAATTTCATCATTTGATAGCATTTTCTTAGCTGCAAAATGAGGATTACAGTATGTCATACTTATATAGCTTGTGTGGAGAGCCAAGATGATTAAACTAAACATTTGTAAAGGTATGGTATGGAAATGATGAATCTGAATTATGGGGTAGGGAACGAGTTAGTAAGTGGACATTTTCCTCTTTTTGTCTTTCAGCTGTTCAGCAATAGTTGCTGGGAACAATAATCTATAGCAGGAAGGTTCAAAATCCCCTGTCCCCCTTTAATATAAAATGAGTCTTAAGTTTAGAAAACCCAAAATAGTGACACCATTGTCGCTCCAAATTCATAAGGATGTCCCTAAATGGGTGATTTAACTGTGATGGAAAATAGCCATTCACAGTGGGTAGGAATGAAAGTATTTATCTCCTGTAATGGTTACACAGCTTTCTCCAGCAGAAGAAAACTGCTTGTTTAAGACATGTCTACCATACTAATGCGAATGAATCTCATCCCGGGGTCTGTGGTATAGATTGTAACAACTGATCTCACCTATTTTTTTACAGGAATGTATGCAAGTTGTTAGACTTCTCAGTAGGTCACACACACAGGCTCACAGTATGTGAAAAAAATAATCAAATTGCAAAACATAATACCAAAAAATCTAGACAGAGGAAACACATACTAAAATAAACTAATCATAATTAATTTAATAAATGGACAGTATATAATGTACTCTTGGATGCTCTTAGAGCTATTGCTAATATATATTTATCATCACTTAAATTACAATATAGAAAAAAGAATAATATAGAAATAGAAGGAGTTATAATGTAAAAGTGTTGAAGATAAAAATTATTGCTGCAAGTGCTGCGGTCAATATACCTTTAGTTTTCATGTTGTAATCAACAAGCATGATACGATAATGTTTCTCAGAAAGTACACAGAGGAAGAACTAGTCTTGATTTTTTATTTTGAGGGAAAGAAAAAAGAATTGTGAATATTTTTATTAGAAGCACTGAAATATATTCCCTCTAGTATCAGGCAAATGTCTATTTAGCATTATGCAAAATTAATTTTTCACATTTAAAATGATGCTTAGCTTTCACCTGTTGGTTTTGTTTGGGTTTTGTTTTTTTTTTTTTCTTACTGGTGTTATTAATTTGTAAGTTTTTAATCTCCTGAAGCTAATTAATGGCCAGTTTGCACAGCCTGCTGGAATGAGCCATGCCGGGAGCAGCAGGAGTGATGGCAGTGCTCTTGCAGCTGGGAAGCAGGAATGTCACGATGAACATAATCCCACCCATGGCCAGACCAGGGAGCTGGATTATCACAAAATCTGTACTGGCCAGTGAGGGAGACACTGTTTATAGACCTTTCTTCACCGCTTTGTCACTCAGCAGCTGATATATGGTTTGGAGAATGAGTATTTTTATCTCATCCAGTTTTGAAACCTCTCTAATGCAGCAATAGATGCTCCCATCTAAGGAAATACTGAATACTTCTGAAGTATCACATTACACTCTTCGTTGCAGTGGATGTCTGTTAAACTAGGGTCTTTTAAACTGAGTAGAGGGAAGCAGAGACTTTTACCTCAAAAAGTTCACACATGTAATATGAAACAGCATTGTACTCTTTCGGCATTTTTTCCCTGTATTTTCCTATCCTGACTGATTTGAAAAGATGTTTCCTTTCATGTCACAGCAATGTCTGTTGTTTCCTGCACCCCAAAACATCCCCCTTGTCTTAGAGCTAAGCACATAGATGAAGAGTTCAATATCCCCCGTCCAGAGGACCCTAACTCTGACCGGTCGAATCCCTCTCCCTGTCATGGCACCCGCAGGTTGCTCAGTCTGCCCACACCTCCTCATGCTCTCCTCCCCACCCTCGGCTGCTCTCACTCACTCTGAGTCACCCACACAATTAAACTTTCACCTGCGCTTAATCATTGCTCAAAGTCCTTTAATCTGAACTGGCTGCCCTTTGCACTGACAAGCACAGATTTACCTGGGCACAGCCAACGCCAGGCAGCCAGGATCCCGCACCAGGTGCAGGCAGAGCTGCTGGCCTGGCTCTCCTTAAGTCAGCATTTGCCTTTACATGCAAGAAACAGTCTCCCTGTACTGCCTTGCCCTCCCCAGGAAAGCCTCCAGTCTTCCCGTGACACCAGGTTCTGCCTCAGGCTGGTGGTACGGCTTTGGTTTTTCCCTGAATCTATTTTTTTTGTGTAAAGTCCCATATGGTATAAATCAGTGCTTAGATACTGCATGGATGAACACCATGAAAAAAATCCCCAAATTAGCATTGAATTTGACCCACCATTTTTTTACATATGACCAGCTGGGGACTCCAAGCTTATCTATTTCTTCACTAAAGTAAATGTTTGCAGCACGTAAAAGTGCTGGTTTATTATAGCACTGCTCATGATTGTTTGGACTATTGACATTTTAGAATATGTCTTAATTTATTTAATAAAAATAACTCTGAATTTGAGAAATGAACCTCTGAAAATGAAATTAATTTTGCATGAATGTATTCACATAAAAAATGTCTTTGGCTTTGATGAAATTAGTTTAATAAGGACATGTATGATTAGGTCATATATTGAGAAAGAAAGCTGAATTACTTAATTGGCTTCTAAAAGTCAACAAATTGTTAAGTATGATCCTGAAATACTTAAGTTCCCACTGTATTGCTTTTTTGAGATACAGCTAAAGAAATGCTTTCAACTCTCTATAAATCTAGCCTTCCAAATGTTGAATTTAGCTGTGGAAAATGGCTTTTCCTAAAAGGAATATGGAAGAGTTTCTGAAAGCTGAAGTGAGTACCTCTCTCAGCTCCCAGTATAGAATATCACAAGCAAGCACATGTTTGCTTGAGTGCTTAACGACAGCCATTGCGTTCCAAATATAAAGCCAAAGCGAGAGAGGTCTGACACCTGCTTTGACACCGGGTTCTGTATGAAGCAACTCAAATGGCTCTGAAATACACCCATTTCCACTCCCAGGAGTTTTCACCGGTTTGCTGCGGCTGTGCACCGGCATAACCGAAAATAGATCTTAGCCCCATAAAGTCTATTTTGATTGCAAGTACCATCCTGTAAGAGGAAACAATTTGAAGTGCCTTTTGAACAAAATCTTTTGCTCTACTTGTGAAAAGATTGTCATATCTTGAGTTTAATTGGTATCATTCAGTCTCTCTATGGCCCTATAACTCATTGGCTTAGAATATATTAACTGGGGAAAAAAATGACCGAAAGGGCTTATACAACTAATTCCTGGGGAATTTATTTAAAGAAAAACAAGAGAAAAACTGCTTAACCTACCAAGTTTGGACTTGCAGGATTGGTTTGAATCAGAAAGTAACACAGGATTACAGAAATCAAGAAGGTTTATCGTGGTATGTTTTCTTTTTAACCATAAATAGGGGTTACACTAATAAAGACTAATAATTTTCAGAAGAAAATACTATTAATAAGGTTAAAACCGAGACATACAGGGGAATTCTGACATAGGGGCTATTTTTAACCTGGGCCAGATAATGCCATCTTCCATTCTCACAAAGAGGAGCCTACCTGGTGGGCAGCACAACAAACCCGGTACCAGTCCGGTTGTGCGCTCCTGCTCGCCTGACACCCGCCCCCGTTTGGTACCCACGCAGCCCCCACAGTGTGGGTGTGGAGTGTGCCTCCAGGCACCCACACAGTCGTAGAGCTAGAGGCTGCCTGCTTGCCTGCCAGCATCCCTAGTGCTGTGTGCGTCATCACAACCCGTCACACGCTGCACTATTCCTCTGAAGCTGCCGAGAAATCCTGTCACCGGGACAGAGCACTCAGGACCTCATGAATCCATCTTGAAACCGTCACTACAGACGTCAGGGCTTCTGTGAGGGAAGACCATGCTTGGGACTAGCTGTATTTCCACTGCCCGGCACCAAAGTGCAGGATTTCTGAGCCTACGTGGCACAAGCATCGTTCCTCTGGATGGGTCTGCTCAAGCCCCCACCCGCTTCCCTCTCCCACAACCCGTCCTTTTCCCTAGCCTACTTACAAAAGTTGTGCGATCTCACAAATCCACAAGCAGCTTCTCTTCTTCTCCATACCTCATGCCACCTATGTGCTCACCTACTGTACATCCTGCGTCTGGGGTCCTTCTTCTCTAGAGCAGCAAGACTGGCAGTGAGGGAAATGGTAACACCAAGGACCCCATAAGGTCTTGAGGGGCAAGAGGTAACAGACGATTCTGACAGGACAAATTTATTAATTCCTTCAGGAAGATTACAAAACTGACCATTCTTGGCCTACACCAAGAGACAAGCAATAAAGAAACCTTAAGGCAACATGCACATCACAAGCCATCACGGCAAAGTAACAGCAACAAGATAAGGCCAGAAAAGGCCAATACCATCCCCTTAGGAATCTAGGAAATAAATGTTTTCTAGGTCAATAAACTCACCAGCTTTCCCTGAGGAGTCCAGGATATAAAATGAAATGTTTTCAGGGCTAGGAGAGGCTGCATGCTGTCTGCTACAGCAGAACAAGTCAATAACATGAACTTACATCAGTAGTGTCAATTTGCCTTTAATAGGTCAGATAAAATCAAACGAAGGCTCCTCACCTTTAGCCGAGACCAAACAAATCAAATAGAGGGCTCTTAGTCCTTGTTTAAATCCAAAGGAATCAAATAGAACAGGTTTCCAGCCTTTTTCAGTGTGCAGATCCCTCCAAGTTTCCCACAGCTCTGTACACCAATGTAAGATGCCTGGCAATAGCTCTGCTTCTCTTAGTTACCTGTCAAAGTCATACAGAAGTTACCCAGGGACTGTGGACCCTCATCATTAACAGGTATCACCCCTGTCCAAGTTCAGAGAAATCAGAGGAGTCTCTTTTCTTCAACTTTTTCTAGCAGATGTAGCTGGCACAGAATTTCCAGGGTCCTAGGCAGGGCTGGAGCAAGGCTCAGTGTGATGTGACATCAGGCTGATGTCACATTGGACAAGGTTCATCCTCCTTTGTGGTGTGTTGTTGTCATGTTCCCTCTGCCCTGGATGCCAGAGATGCCCACACCCCTTCAGAAAAAAGCTTGTGACCAGGGAGGGCTGATTCAATTCTTCATCTTAAAGTGAATATCCTCATGCTTTTTTAGCGTCTTCCTGCCCTGGTCAGCCATTGCTGCTGGCCACAACCCCTAAGTTTCTTCCCTATGGCACCTGATCAAGTGGCTAACCCTCAAGTGTGCTTCACAAAAATCCCTGGAGAGGCAAACTAACATGCCGGTGTCCCATCACTGAAAGAGCTCGCTCATGTACCAGACAGGGTGACAGAATTTCCCTCCTGTGAGAAGACTGTTCTGCACGGCAGTAAGGTTTTGAGCCCTGAAGGAGGGTCAGTATAGGGGCACGTGGGACCAAGGAGGAGGCTAGAAAGCCAGCCCCCGGCTACACCCAGGTTTCCTCACTGCGGAAGTCAGTTGGCTGACGCTGGATGAGCTAAAATTGCCCACATGTAAACCAGTCAGTGATTATGGACTAAAGCATGAGTTTGATGAAGTTGTAGACTAAACCTGACCTCCTCCAAGTGCAGCTCTGCATGCCAGACATAGCAACAGGAGCACTTCCCAAGAACCAAGAGGGCTATTTCACAGTTAAGCACTGACACCGGTCTTGTCACGGCCTCTGAGTGCCCAGTGGTGGATCCCTGGGTCAGGCATAGAAAAGCATGAAGTATTTATGCTGTTAAGAAGGAAATAAATTGTTTCATTTCTCTTAAGGAGATTTGACACTGTAAACAGGGTATTACCATGCTACTCCTAAACTGTAGGTGTGACAGAGAAGAAAGGGGTGACCTTCTTGGTCATTCTCAGAAGAGACACGTCACTGCGGGAATGATGGGTTCTCCATGCAGGAGCAAATCATAAATGGTGGAGTTGCTTTTAAGTATCTATCAGTGATCTACCATTTCCTCACTCAATTGTACTATTCACTATAATTCACAGAGGATTTTTTGTTTTTCTCAGAAGCATTAGAGAGAGGATTTAAAGCGCTAGGGCTTCACTTCAAAGCAAAGGAATACATTCAGATGATGTGATACATGTTATTAAAAAGTTTAAATGAAAATAGAATGGTACATTTTATTTTAAAGCATACCACTTGGAGAAATCTTATTCTAGAAGGTGATTTTATTTGACTTTTAGTCCCACGCAGAACGAATATATTTTGGAAATGCCTGCAGTTCCCACAAAACACAGACATTCCAGGGTCAGGCGCTCTGGTCTCAGAGCTGCTGTGGTCTCTGCTCACCATGAGATGGGAGTAGAGAGACCCTGACACAGCATCAGTCTGAGAGGCTTATGTACTGAATGTTTAAACGCAAACAATACTTTTTCTAAATCCCTTTCTAATCTCTCTCTGATGAATATGAGCAATAAAAATTCTAGCTAGCCCCATCCAGACTTACAGGTATTTTCTTCATGCTGAGCAAAGAACATGCCCTAGGAATGAGCCTGCTCTTGTGTACTTTATTCAAGCAATTTCCCATTAAACCAGCTCAGTTGACAAGTGCAGAGTGATAAATCTAATATTAAGTGACACTCTAATAAAATCATTTAGTTGTAATCACCAGCTCTTTTGAATTAATAACTTTGTCAGTGTTTTTCTCGTGGAAAGATCTTTCCTTGTTTATTTATAATCTTTGCTTAAATCAAAAGACAAATTATTCCAGGATTTTAAGTCATCAGCAGCCACCAATACAGGTCCCACCAAAAAACCTTAAAAGGCAACGGAGAACAGCAACAGGGATGATAGTTGTATGAAGAGCTCAGTCAAATGATTAATGTTTCCTTGTGAGAAAGAATAAAAACCTGGTAGTAGAGTCAGTTATTTCTTGGAAGCAGGATTGTCCAAAAACCATTAGCCTGAATGTATCACTGAAAACAGCAACTGCTGCAGGTCTCTTTCACAAGCTAGTTTTACAGAAGTGACTATGAGTTTGAACTAGCCAAGCTACATATAGCTGGACCCAAGAAGAGCAAAAGGTCTTGGGCTCTAGATTTCGCTGGTTTTAAATCCTTCAGATCAGTGATTTCCAATCTCTCTCAAGCTATGGAGCGCTGCCAACACTGAACATTCCTCAGGGAGCTCCAAGATATTGACAAGAGTCTGCTGAACTTGAAAACCAAATTTCAGCTGCAGAAAATTTTCTATGACCTTCTCTGTCTGTCACCCTGTAGCCACCATTCTGAGCTCTTGGTATCCATTATAAAAGTGGCAGAGAGGAGAGAACTGTTGGTTTTCTGCCAAGCTAGCCAAGATGACATCTGTCTCTATAAGGGTTCACAAACGAACAAAGCATGAAGCTGAACAATAAAAAGGCATTCTTGCACATGTGTGAAAGGACAGCAAATGCTGGCGGAGGCTGAAGTCCTGATAAGCTGAGGTAACGTTTTCTGAAGAACTTCTTGCTCTCATTAATTCACACTTATCTGGGACTCATCTCAGTGAAAGCAGTAGAACATTTCACTTATTTAAAAAAATGAGTTTAGTTACAAAAAAAATGGATGTGGATCTGTATTTGCCCCAATGAGCGCATGAGGAAAATGATTGGTGCTTTTAAAAGCAATGAAGAGGAAACTCGGCTTGCAGGATTTTCCTGTTAGTCACGCATCTGTTTTTACCAATCCCATGATGTTTCCAGGTGTTTGGCTGCGTTGTTTGCTTGGCCGTACGGATGCCTAACATATGTCAAGTGACCTGATTACACTTCTTTAAGGAATCCTGCCTGCAGAGCCACTGCCGCAGCTCCTCATGCCCTGCTGCTGCGTGGGATTACAGACAGCTCTTTATTATCCGTGACTCACGTCATGATGGGCTAATTGTACAAATGCAGCCAGTGTATTGTGCAGCGCATGTGGATCCGGCTCAACACTCCTTTGTTCTGTGCTCGCTGCCAGGGCTGTTGTCCCATCCCTTGGGTGGTCAGTGTTGCATACAAATACCTTGCTTTTTGCCACAAACTCTGCAGCTGAATTGCTAAATATGAGTGCTGCAATCCCAGTTCCCTTCGAGTCAATGGGGGTTTTGTTACCGATTTCAATGGGGTCAGGTGCTTGTGCACTGCTGGATGCCTGTTCCCTATCAGGCAATAGTAGATTTGTAAATGTTGCTGTTTGTCAGCTGCTGTTTTCTGGAAGTATCAGCCTTTGTACTTGTGTAACTGCTATTATCACTTTAAGCATCATTTCTCTATTTCAGAGACCTCCAGGTTGGTCACTGAGACTTCAGAGTATTTGAGAGAACAGGAATGGATTCTTAACGGCAGTAGAGCACCTGAGGTGCTTGGGTGGGAAAACATGGCCGGAGGGAACAGTAACAGACTTGATTTATTAATGGGTAATGTGCCTTGTCCACTGCCTGGCGGCCTTTAACAGAGTCCCTGGAGTCACAGGCAGCCTCCGGAGCAAGCTAATTTTTAAAAAGGCACCATTTATTTTCAGTAAAGCTCTAAAGAGTTGCTGTAGGGTCTCTGGGTCCCTTTTTCCCAGTGACAGTAGTGATGCTGTCCAAAAAGTGGACAAGTAGAGCACTTAAGAGAAATTTTAGGTCCTTTTTTAACAAATTATTATATGGTCATATTAAAGCTGAATGTTGTTACTTTCAGATCAAGCATATGCTTGATGTATATAAGGCTGTGGCATCCCGCTGTGGAAATTGGCCCGTGCCCATCCCCAGGGAGGTGCCCAATGCCCGGGGAGAGGGCTGCCTCACTGCACCCCATCCTGCCCAGCTCCTTGGCTGGTGAGGTCCTGCCCTGCTGCCCTGGGAAGTCCCCGTGTTCCCAGCCCCTGGGGAGCTGCCAGACCTTACAGTGCCCTGCCATGTGCAGGGCATGAGCAAAACTCTCCCAAAAAGCAGCTGTCCATCATTGACCTGTATCCAGCATCTCCACACCAGCTTTCTAGCAGCTGAGGTATGACAAGGCCCACGTGCAGCTCAGCGAGGCCAAGCACACTGAAAGGAGAGGAGGACCCACTGCTCTGGAATGGCCAACATACTATACAGAACATCATGTTCCCAGTACTGCTGCTCACCACTGAACAGTGACTAGATGCTCAATAGATCTAAGCAGGAAACAGGCACAGAGGAAAGGTCGCTTGGGCCACAGCAAAAACGGTTGGAAGCACCTCCTGTCTGAGGCAGGAGGTGGCATATGTCCTTCCATCAGTGGCATCCAAACCCACCCATGCACAGCTACCTCATTACCCACCCAGAGGCAACAGCAGGATCCCAGCCACAGGCTGGGATCACATCACACTTAAAGAGGGATGGCTAAGGGCAGCCTTCCCAAATTGGCAGAGCCATCCAGAGAAGTGCCACAGAGCTGGAGGATGGGGGGAAAGCCCTTTGGCTCTAGGCCTGCACCAGGCAGGAGCCACACTGTCCTCCACATGCGCTTTTTCAGCCCCTTCTCAAAGAAAATTTCACAGCACCCAGAGGTAGCCCATGTCGGTGTTTCACTGCCATGACTGATGCTCTGCAATGGGTTATCTAGTGCCAGGTGGTATTTACAGATGAATTAAGAAAATTATGGGTTAACTAAACCACCTTACTCATCTCTTCTCTTTCTTCTTCCATAACTTGGATAACAAGCAAGCAGAAAAGAATTACTCTCGGTCTTTTATTATTGTGTATCTTGAGCAGAGCCTTTTGCAAAGGATTCAGAAGGACAGCCGCACATCTTTCAGATGTAGGACTATGGAACAATATCATCCAATTTACCTTCACAGGTTTTCTTTTAAATGGTGGTAGCACTCTGGCAAAGGTTCTGTGACTGCTATAAAATATGGGTTTGTTCGACAGGGAAATAAAATATTTAGCATTCCTTTCTCTTTACTAACAAATCAAGGAATAAGCAAGAAGGAAAAAGCAAGCATTTTGCAGACTTAAGATTCTCAAAACTCAGACAGAAATAAACCTCCATGAGAAAATCTCAGAAAATTTCAAAAAGATTCCACTCGGGGCATTAAAAAACCTGACAACCTACTGGGAGTTACAGTGCACATTTTGGTTTTGTGCTTCTGAAGAATACCCGTTTAAGTTTTTATCAAGGGACTAAGCCCTTCTCAAAGGAATGAATGATCTCTGAAGTAGTGTTACACAGCACACCGGAAAGGCCAGAGTTTGACATCGGTACAGAGGGGTAAAAGGAGGTTGATTCCAGTCACTGGCTCCACAAGCCTTACATCTTGCAGTATGACAATTTAACACTCGCAAATCAACAGAGGACCTCACTATGGCTTTTCACATCAGTCAGCACTGGGGATTGACGCAGGGCAACAGTCTTCTCGCTCAACTCCTGATGCCAGTTCAAGGAAGGTGCATGTGATCCATCCTACAGCTGCTGAATTCTGGTGGTGACCAGCAGTGATCAAGTACAGCCTTGCTCTCACACCTTTCATCATTAGGAAGTACACAGGAGTGCTAGTAGACAATGCTGTCCTGCTGTGTCATGTAGCTGTTTTGGACACTCGCAAGAAGGCATAACCCAACAGGCAGAGATTTCATCCCTGGATGCCCCAATCCAAACACCTTCAGTTAGGGAGAAGGCTTCAAGTGACTACAGTGAGTGCTGAATCACAGGTAGGTGTGCTCAGGCCCTCGGACTTCACCTCATCTGCCTAAGGCTGAATCTGGGAAATGAAAGCTGGATGTCAGCCTTTCTTAATGAGTGATTCTTTCCTAACCGACGTCAAGAAAAACCCAGCAGCCTTACATCGTTATTGCCAACAGGGGGAATACAGCAATGAACAGGGAAGGAATGAGTTAAATCTTTTTCCCACATAGGACTAAAAAGCCAAGTGGTAAATTCTTAGCTGAATCCTCTCTGCCACAAAACCAGTCTGCCAGCCACAGTTTTGGAGTCCTTTTACCTTTGTGATAAAATGGCAGTTGTTTTTTTTGGCATTTGCCAAAAGTGTTACCCTCTACTCCCTCTTCAGAAATCAAGTCTTCATTTACAACAAAAAGACTCTGACTATGCCTGTGGTAATAAATGGGGTTTCCTGCATCATTAATGTCTCCTTCTAACAGATTGCCTCAACTACCAGGTAACAGCTCAGGCCAGGAGAGGCAACAGTAGTACTCATATACATGTACATGTATATATATATACATATATACATATATACACTGTATATATATATATATATATACACAGTACACATAAGCATCAGGTTTTTTCTTCATTCCCTTATACTTATTCATGATGGTGGAGTTTTTCCATATTAATCCCAAATCTGTACATGTTTTACTTTGAAATTCATCAGAAAAAAAAAAGACAGCACATCAGAAAAAGAGAATAAAAGAGATAAGCAGATAATCAGCTTCATTAAAAAATTAAAAAAGAAAACTGAGGCAAGCTGGAAATAAAACTGTGTGCTGGACCATGTTATTTAAAAAGTCCTAAGAGAGCAAAAACTGCTAATTTGGCAACAAATTTCAGTGAATCTGAATAGTAAATAAGCTTTAGATAACACTAATTATGAAGATGCTTCAAATGCTACTGCTGCAGCTGCCAAAACACCTTCTATAGCTCTATTCAGTGACAACATTTTTATCAAGCATTTGAAATGAATAGCATCATTTCAACAGGCTGACTTCAATGTTCATGTGGCTATATTAAACATGTTTTGTCAAGCTTTATTCCTATAGAATGTCAAGAATACTACAGAGTTCTGAGTGAAAAAACGGAACACAAAACAAAAATCATAACCACGGTACAAAATAAAGACCTTTTTATTAAAAAAGTCTTGGTCAAGAAAGATCCACTAAGATACAAGCACACAGATGTATTTTTGTAATTCTTGGCCTAAAGAATACCTGATAGGTTAAAATATTCTAACCGAATGCATGTGAAACTGAAAGGTCATTGCAAAAATCCATTTGGGCAACTGGGGCCAATTCTATACTCCATCCACCCAGAGGCTAAATCACCTCTTTATGCAGGTGCTTAACAGCAAAGCATGCATACTAATATGCACTTAGAATTTAATGCTGTCTTGTTATATAGAATAATAACATCTGTGGTTTCTTTGAGCATTCTTTTTTTTTTTTTTTTTTTGCCATGTACCAGGTGATTCAGAAATCACATTTATTGAGAAAGATGCAAGTGAATTCCAAATTCTTCCTGTCTCAACGGTATTTCAGCAGCTACAGGGAGGTACTACTTCCTTTGGGCATACGGTTTGAACATTTCAGATGTGATATTTTTTAAAAAATTTCCAAAGCATTTCAAAGCATTTCCAAAGTTGAAAGTGATATATTAGCATTTTTCAAAAAATGAATGAATTACCAAAAGTTATGCATGACTGACACTAATCTGTCACTGTAATTTCTTTCACTAAGCAGTTACTTACATTGAAACACATTGGAATAACTCAGTGGCCTCTACCATTTAATGGTTGAAGTAGAACACTCTCACCCTAAAAGGCTCCAGAATAATGGCAGCACATCCAGAATAGTCTCTTTCTCCAGACACTCATCCCTGGATGTTTCAAAATCTATGGACTGACATTGTGTAACTCCTAATTAGCTCTGACAAGGGTAAATGTTCATATTTTTTTTCATACCCTACAAAAGATTGAGTTTTGACTAATATTAGACCTGCTGTAACATAGGAAAACCAACTCAGTGACGTTTTTATTAGACCGATACTTGTTTGGGGTATTTTTTTCACTTGCTATGAAATTGCTGTGCCCACTGAGTTGTTATCTACAGAGCTTTAGAAAAGAAGAGACAAGGAAACTTTCAAAATGTTCTTCTTCCTCTGCTTTTATAAGTTCTTTGTTCATTTTTCCTCATTTACTCTAAGCGAAGATAGTAATAAAATCAAGCTGCTCAAGAAATTCTCTATTATACTTAAACAAAACATAATTTCTGGAATGTAAATTCATGGTATATTGGAAAGCTAGCTATTTAACCACAAGTTTTATTAATTATTATGAGACAGCTAACCAAGGGCAGAAAGCAGGAAATGGAACTTTCCAGGCTTCACTTTGAAGATTTTTCTCTTAATATTGTACAAAACAAATTAGCTTCATTCTAACAGAAACAGAAATAGACTCTTGACTATACCAACCTCATTGTGCTGTGCTTTCAGGGAAGCTTGTCAGCAGCTGTCTGATCAACTCTGATCTTGCTTCCCACTGTAAACATCAAAGATGCTTTTTGTGGCTTACCATAAAAATAAGCATCAGACTCCAGCATAGGCTCTTTTTGGCTGTTGTCTTCCGGAGACAACAAACTGCAGAAATGCCGTCTGCAGAAGTGCTAGAAGAGATCCAAACAGTTTCTTCACTTTCTGCTTACCCTGTTCCAACAGACCTTCTTTGCTCCTCTTGTTTCTCCTACCAAAGTTGTACCATTTAGTCTCTTGCACAGGCGAATTTATCTTAAAACCTGTACAGTGGCTTGAGTGCCAAACTTGAAAAGTTTAATATCAGACACGTCAGCATCAGTCCACCTTTGGTTTTACATACATTTGCACACCAGATCTTCAACAGACCCCAACAATGCAACGGCTCTATGGATTTAGTGTCAAATTCTGTACTCAGTTACACTGGTAATGTTCACGATGTTAAACCACCAACATGATAGAGTAAGGTTTGCGCTGATGAGAACAGAGTACTTTCCACAACAAAACACCAGTTTTAGAATTTCTGAAAGCCTCACAGCTTTCTTGAGCATCTCTTCAACAAAGAATAATTTTGCTTCTATGCTTGATTCAGGCAATAGTCCCAGTCCCTACTGCTGACATTCAATTCAGCCCTCGGAGAAGTCAATTAGAAACGTGCTTTAGCTACAGTAGAATCATCTCTGTTGCAAGGTCTATATGCAAATAATTGTCTAGGATGTGACTTACCCTCTCTGCAGGCACCATGAAGACATCAAGGCCCATGACCTCCGTGTAGAACCTTTAGAACAACACACAACTAAATATCATTAGGTTGTTCTCAAAGCGTTAGGAAAGCTGTCAACATCACAAAACATCAAAAGCTTTCTAAAAAGATTAAGAGTGTGTGTACTTCAAGGACCCACTCCTAACATGTTAAAGGCCAGTAAAAAGGAATTTAAGAAATTATTATCCTTTTCTTTTTTTTTTTTGATGTGTACTTACGTGTAACCAATTTATTATTGTGACATAATTGTCACTTGCGTTAAAGAATCGCATTCTGTGTTAAATGAATTAAATATTATATATTATACATTTTGTGCACATTCATTGAAAAAGTAGCATCTGGCACTTGGCTGGTATTTGGTGAGTTGTGACAGTGACATACAAATATCAGTGCATTTTACACACACAGTGAGTTTGCCAAGTCCATTTGTATTCTTAGAAAACATTTTAAAATTAAATTCCATAAATAAATGGCACAGATTTTAGGTACTAGTGAGCACAAAGAGCTCTAAAATAGACAGAATTCAGAATTCCCAGCAGCTAGAACCACCCAGACACTCACTCAGTTGTCCCCCTCTCCCCCAGAATAGTAGGAAGAAGAGGGAGAAAAGAAGAGAAAAGGAAAAAAAACTCCTCATGGGTTGAGATAAAGTCAGTTTAATAAGTAAAGCAAAAGCTGCACATGCAAGCAAAGCAGGACAAGGCATTCACTCACTGCTTCCCATGGGCAGGCAGGTGTTCAGCCATCTCCGGGAAAGCGGGGCTCCATCACGTGTAATGGTTACTTGGGAAGACAAATGCTGTAACTCTGAACGTTCCCCCTTCTTTCATCTTCCCCCAGCTTTATACGCTGAGCATGACGTCATACGGTATGGAATATGCCTTTGGTCAGTTGGGGTCAGCTGTCCTGGCTGTGGCTCCTACCAGCTTTTTGTGCAGTCCCAGCCTACTTGCCAGCAGGGTGGTATAAGGAGCAGAAAAGGTCTTGACTGCTTCTCAACAAGCAAAAACACTAGCGTGCCATCAACATGACTGTCATCCCAAATCCAAAACAGCACCACACCACCTGCCAGCAAGAAAGCCACCTCCATCCCAGCCGAAACTGTGACATAAGTTAAGCAGGAAAAATAGGTGGCTAGCACAGGATTCTAGGTGTCACTGTCCCTCAAAGACTGATACAGCAATGACTAATTTAGAGGCACCAATAATTATGCCTTGTATATGCACATCGTGCTTGTAGGGAAGTAAACAAAACAAAACCTGTGCAGTCCGTCATCAGGCAAATAATAACGCAAAATGCAAAGGGGAGAAAGGAATCATCTGTACCCTTCATAGTATTTTTTCCTATGTGTTTTTAATAGTTTTTGATGTTTGGAGGTCCAAAGCACTGCCAAAACTAGTACAATTACATTGTATGAAGCTACTGCAGTTACATTCATTATTTCTGATTATCGAAAAGAACAACTCTAATCTCAAAACATGTACTGAGTGTGGAGGAAAAATCTAGGGCACAAGAATATTCAGAAAAAGTTTAAGCTATGAGGCAATGACAGTTTCTTCTTCATCTATGCAAGAGGATTTCTTTTCATGTATCCAAGATGATACCACACTGTTCAGCTTTAAAATTCAACAGCTTTTCCTTCTCAAAAAAGAATAAAACTCTCAAATCCTTCCCTAAAATATTAACTAGTGAGTGGACTGTCTTAAGGTTTTCTGAATCATCTCTTGGGAGATGCCGTGTCTTTCTAAGCTACACTGCTTCCAAATATATTTGCCAAGTGAAAGGGGAACTGGCATCAGCACTCAGCAGTGGCATTTCATCAAAATTCATCACAGCAGTGGTAAGTGTTATCACTGTAGTCAAGCCAGTACAATCTAAACATTTCAAAGTTTTAAAATATTAAAAATAGATAATTTTTGAAGATGTTGAATTTTTATTTATTTCCTTAAACTACTTAGAAATACATTCTATAAGCTTTTCTTCTACATCTGTCACCTATTTATGTCTCATATATTAAAGCCATCACTATACCACCTCTCTACTAAACAAAATTATCTGCCATAGATTATATGAACAAGGACCCTAATTCTGCTGTACTTTCTAGGAATTATTTTTTTTCTTCTTCTTCCAGCCCCTGCCATCTTCCTTTCATGATTCCTGCCTGTTAATGACACCAAAATGGTATGCAACACAGAGATAAATTGTCCTCAATGACTGCAATTACAGATTTTATAGTATTCAGAAGTCAAATCTAAACATTTCTTTCAGTGTAAAAAAATGATGCTTAAGGAATGCTGATTATGAATATGTTACTGTTTTAAATCGGGCATGTGGAGAACTGTACCAATTTATCCCTCATCTCTCCTTGTGCACGGAAGTCACTGCCGATTTTAAACATGACACTATTGGTATGGTTTGAGTTTAACTCTATGCTGGAGTAAAAAGATGCTATTCAGCATACCCAAACTCCTGTTATTTTTATACTAAGGGATATATTTTCTTTTTTTAATTCAGATAGTTTTTTGCTTTAATAGCGCTTAGATTTTGCCTTGCAAGTACTATCAAAATTCTTTAACAGACAGAATTAGCACACTTCAAGGATTAAGTTTGAATTTAAATATTTAGCACTTCTCATAAAAGTGACCCAGTTTCAAAAATATTTCCAGTAAAATTCCACATATGGCCCCAAAGCTGGCATCACTTTCTATGCATGATTACTTATACCATGAGCATTTTCAGATCTAATTCAAGGGAATCCGTGGGAAAAACTGGAAACATTTCTCCACATACAACTTTTAGGAATTAACGTAGGGATTTTCAGAAATGTGTAATCATACAGGAAACCTATCTTTAAAAAGATTATGAATTCTGATTGATCCTGGTGACTAGACATCTCTATCTGACTGTAAACCCCATTTTGAATGTGGTTTGTGATCCTTTCAAGGACTTAAATTTCAGAGGATAGTAATATGTGGCTGATGTATCACTGTCATCACTAACCTGGCCAGTAGTTAACCGGGAAGACTCTCATTCCAAAAAAGCCTCTTTGATGATGGCCTGGCTGAAGCTAATGAAAACAATTCTCCCTTTGAATAGCGAGGTTTGAGACTGAAAAACTCTCAAATGATAGGAAATAGAAATCATTGCTTCGGTCTTTAAAAAAGAAGATACCGAAGAGCAGCACAAAACTGGATTTTTCGGAAAGTATGTGTTACAATTACAATGGATTTTGACAAGCCCTGCTGCCAGGGTCTTCAGTGGGGCTTGTCTGGGCAATGTCTGGAACTGCATCACAGAAGACAGGAGAAGAGACAGTGCTACAGCACTCCCCGCCGAGCAAGCTTCATTGTGCGCAGGTCCAGCAAATGGGGACCCAGAGCCACCAGTCTGGTAAGTGCTGGAAAGGGGAGCTCCGCTGCTACGGTGGGAACCTCTGAGCTGGCCTACAACAAGTATGCACAGTATGGACACTAGTCACCCCAGCGGGGTTCCCTGGAAAAAACACATTTGAGGATTTGGCCAGTCACTGTGTTTCCTTAATTAATGCAAAATCGCCTGGAGAGGACAACAAGAAGGTGATATGGTATGTTATTGAAAGGATGAGTCTGGATCTCAGCCACACTTTTTCAGGGAGAGAGAAGGCTCTAAATGCACGCGAAATAATGACAAATTCTACAGAGGGTAAAATGAATACACAAAGAATTGCTCGTGGTGGGTGTCACAGACAAGGATTGGGATGACTCCTTGACAGGGCACTTCAGGACTCTTCAGGACGAGGTTGAGCCTACCACACTTCACACCGCAGAGGGGCTCGTAAACTGAGAGAAGTGGAGCTAAGAGCCAAGAAGTGACATGCACTGAATCTCTGATAGTTTACTTCCATCTGTTAGGTGCATATAATTAATCTCTATATTTTCCAGTTTTATTGCTGGTATTCCATAGATCTTTTGTTCTCCTAGACAATACCAGTAGTTTTGTAAGGGTTGATAAATGTTTGCACTGTACTTTGGATACTTAAGGACCTAAAAAATACTAAGCACTAGTATAAATATAAAAGCAGGGAGCAACATTTGCTATTTTAAATTATTTTTCCTCTAACTACATCAGTCCAGGAAATGAGTTTATGAAGAAAATCCTATACATGATAGCAGTCACAATTTAAAAAACAAAGCAAAGCAAAGCAAAAAGTTGACAGCCCTGAAGTTATTAATTCACTTTTGATTCAACAGAAAACATAAAGAAAGATGTGAGGAGAAAAATACAGTTCCTTTAAGACTGTTTCAGAACATTTCCTAGAAAAGGATACAGTCCGTTTTAGGAATAAACCAAGTCCTTATAAAGACTGACCAGTGGCAAAGATAATACCATTTTGATAAGTCCCTTCTTTCTCTTTGGGGGAAAAAAAATAAATAAATCAAGCTTGTGATTCTTTATTCTTCAGATGACAATAGCTCCTTCGGTTATCTTCCCTGCAGTGCTCTTATGTACCTCTGTGCAATTTCCTCAGTGATTTCTACAAATCTGTTTCTGAGTCAGTTGTGCAGGTAAGTTCCTGTGCTCTTCATGCCTCCTGTTGTGTTAGTGAGCGAGCTATGGGTTAAAGGAGAGGCGTGTACAGCAAGACCAGAGAGCTTCTTTCAAGGGAGGAGTCGCATTTTTTTTTTCTATCATCTGGTTGAAATCCACAATTTCTACAGAAAAGTGCCATCATTTGGAAATGCATTCCTGAAGGTGCATTCTAGTAGCAGTGAGATAAATGAAAGCCACACAGAAAAAGCTCGAATGAGGATCAAGCTGAAGGTTTATATCCACAGAGATTGAGAAAGAATGTCATAAAATGCAATTTGTCTGACAGAAATCCATGTTTCAGAGAAATCTTTGAAATGTTGACAGAATTTAAATTAAAAGGAAGGATCCTATCTTACTTAAACCATATAATATGGTAATGCTCAGTACAAATTGCTGAGCTTTGAAAGTGGCATCTCTTGATAAGGAAAAGATAGAAAATGTGAAAAACCTCTCAGGTAATAAATCACAGCCTTGAATCAACAGAGCTACTACATTTATCAGCTGGGACTAGTGAGATTCCTCAGTAAAACAGAAGATCACGATATGTGAGAATTTATCTTGGTAAACAATGCTGCATTGTACTATTTCTATTACTGACTGCAACAATAGCAGGTTATATTGTTATTAGGACAATCACAATCTTTAACGTACAACTTTATATGTAACAGCAGTTCCACACTGAAGGACATACCAACTCGTAAATGAAATTCTATGGATGCTCAATGCTCGGGACAAACCCACGTAGTGTAAGGAATATGTGCAATGCTGGCCTTCTGCAAGTATGCGTTATTTTCTCCCTGTTCGGTTTATTTAGATTGGAGGAGTCCTCATGCCTCAGGTTTCCTGGGATACAAGAAACAAATTTGGACTATAGAAACAAATGTAATAATTAGCTTAATTTTTCCAAATGCCAGTTTAGGTTGGAAAGGCAAGTTTCTTCTAGCAGAAATCAGACAGCAGAAATAACACTAGCATTAATGGCCTTGTGTTGTCTGGCTCCGTGGAGGTCTGCTGAATGCTGGTGCTCTCATTGGAGGGCATAACTCTGTGCAGTCCTGATGTCCCAACACCCATTAGGATCACTAGTCTAAGTGCCATCCGTCAAAGTAGAAGTCAACTTGTGCAGTATGCCTTAATTTCGTATATTATCCAGACGTAGTGAGCACTCTGTTTCCACACAGCAACAATATTTGACTGGGCTTATCTACCAGGCAGGGTCCTGGATGAGGTGGTGCTGAGCCACCCCCTGGGCACAACTGGCTTCAAGCTGCCATTTTGTTGCTTATTCAAAATAAACTTTTCCCATGGTTCTACACTGTTATTACCACAGTCCTCCAGTGTGGCAGCTACTTCTCAATGACCCAAGTTTTCTTTACAAATTATTCCGATGCCAGTGCCTTATGCTTGTGTGTGCAGTGAATGGTCATTGTACAGGATTATTACAAATAAAATATATTTGTGGGTACACAGTGAAACTTCATACAAAAAAGCTGTATGGGTCTGCTAATTGCCATCATCATCCAGAGTCGTTCTGTTTGCCTCTTGTTTGGTGAACACTGGGAATTGTGGAAAGATGGCTTAATAAAGATGTGACAAGCTATAAGGGAATAACACAGTGAAGTAATAAGATGATTTTTTAACTCTAGGGCACATAAAATTAAGTACCTAACTATAAACCCTCATTCTCAGAGTGTTTATTGCCCACAGTTGCCTTCGTTAGACCTATAAGAATTAAGTACTTCAGATATTTTTGCTCTTTTTTTCTTTTTCTCCTTTTTTTTTTCTTTTAAGCAAGCTATTTTTAGAAGAAGTTACAGCCGAGAACAAAAAGTTACAGTTGCTGTAAGCTAACACCTGGGAATTAAACACTGTTCTGTAAAATGTGTTGTAACTTCTTGAGTTGTAACCTGCAGAGTGGAAGCCCGGATCTCCCCCGTTGCATCATTTCTGATATAGGTGTACATATACCGCTTATCCTGGCATTGCCTGGGTTTGCCTGGTTTTGTCTGCCGTTTCTGGTTTCCTTAGCTTAGGTTATAACCTCAGAATTATAAATGAAAAATGATAGCAACTGTAACAACCTCCGTAATTACTAAGTAACTTCATTTTAATGCCCCTGAAGGGCACTCCAGTGGTTTTGTATATAATTATTCAGAAAAAAAAAGCCTCCGCCTCTTCTGCCAACATATTGAAAGACAGGGATTCTTCCTTCAGACGCCTTAGTACAGGCACACCCAAGTTATCAGGTAAATCACATGGGTGGTGGTTGAACACACAGTATTAAACTCATCGCTAAAATTAGAACAGCCATGAAGTTCAAATGAAATCTGTTAATCCAGGTGGGGGAGAGGGTTTAGACAGGCAGAGAAGGATTTGTCATAAATACAGTAGAAATGTAAGGCTGTGAGCATCTGAAAGAGGTCATCTAGCCCATCCTCCAGCTCAGAGACAGGGTATATACCGTCTCTAAGAGATACTTAATCTCTTCTTGAATCACCTCCATTGGCGAATTATGACAAATGCCCTATATAATCTGATCCAGGTCTTAACTATGCTTAAGGAGAAAGTTTTTTTTCCTGCAATATACCCTGCAGTGCTCTTCACGAACGCATCCAGCCTGCACTGGCTGCTGCATCTGCAAGAGCATGTCACCAGCTTGTATTCAGTGTGGTTATAGTATCAACCAGGGGTATTTGAAAGCACTGTTATTGCATTTTAGAGTAGTACATTTGAATATCTGACTTCTTGTCTGTAAGTCTAGTATTGTCATTATCATGCTTAGTCTTGTTGATGTATTAATTTTTGGGAATTGTAACTTTTGTCCACATGCCCAGGACATCAACATGCTGCTTGTGCTAGACCAGCCTGCCCCCAGGCCAGCCCATGCTGTCCAAGTACCTTCTTTTCAGCTCCTGTAAGAAGCTGTGTCGGACAAAGTTCCTTAAGTTTGGACAAAGCTCCTTAAGTTTGGACAAAGCTGCTCTTTGAGGTTACATTTCGAGGTACTCACAATACTATCTACACTTGTGTGTCTCTGTGTCTCTTTGAACTGTTCCTTCTTTTCTAACAGCATGTTAAGAAGAAAAAATGTCACTTTTATAACAAAACTTGGAAAAGAAATATGTCTTGTGGATGGGCTCTTCAAGGCACTATACAGAGTATTGTTCTGAGCAAGTCCAAAGGGGGTAAAATGAAACTTGCTTATCTTTCACAAGCCTTTCTACCATTTGCCTGAATTTTCATCAATGCTGCACTAAAAAACAGAAATGTAGTTACACCTTTGCCAGAGGAAATAAGAAAAGTAAGAAATTATCTTCCTTAGGGAAGGCTCTGGGACTCAGATGATACTTTACAGCACTCCACAAGTATAGATCCAGAAGTTTAGTAACCATAAATTAATATGAATGCATTTCTTTAAGCTGAAAGAACAGCCTCAAAGCATTGTGTACCCACTACCAGAGCTAAACATAAAAAGCAGTTTCCTCCCCAGCATACTTTCACTACCTGTGTACTACTTAGTACAAGTGGAAAAAGCTTAAATATATTTAAATATATTCCAGTAGTTGGATCCAAAATATTCTACTCTCATTTATTCCTTCATGCACTTGATCTAGTGAGCTTGGAAATGTTTGAATTCAATTACCAACGTTCAGGTGGAAGATCTGTACACCAGATGCACAGTGTATCGAGGCATGCTGATATTTCCAAACCCCTCTCCTTTGCCACCAGCAGCTGTCTCTGACCACAGCCATGCCAGCCTTACAGCCAGGTACCACGTCTTCTTCAGAGGCACCTCTGTCCACAGCTCAATATGAAAGCTTTTGTGCCTCCAGCTTCAGAGAGACCCAGAGCTCCTGCCACCTCCTCTGAGCAGAAGAGGGCTTGCCCAAGCACCGATGCCTGCCAGAGCCCTTCCACACCAAAGTGCCATCTCACCCCATTTGTATTTTGACCCTGATGGATGTTTGTGCCATGGAAACCATTCCAATGCCACTTATTTCTTAGAAATAGGTAGGATTTCAATGTTTATCTGTGTCACATGCCACAAAGAGCCTGGGTTCTTTCAGTGTGTTGCCCTCCTACTCATAGAATGTAAAGGAATCCTTGATTTCAAATAAACTTAAAGAACAGTTCATCTATAACCATACTGAGGTTAACACATACTTTGACAGGGAAGTTACTGCAGTAATTTCTTTCAATCATAGTATTTTCTTCTCATGTCTTTGGCAACGTAAGAAGCGATAAGACATTTGCCTAGGGACTGAAAGACAGTGGGGTTATTCCATTTTATAAGCTTCACCATTTCTGAAATAAAGGAAAAAGGAACACAGTTTGACTATACCCCCTTATTTATTATATAGAAATATAACGTATGGGGTGGCTTACAATAGAAGACAGGACATTAATAACTTTTAGCTTTTCTCGTTATTACAATAAGTAATTACAGTGTCTGGGATTTTTTTTTTTTTACTTTAAGGACAAAACATTAGGTTTGCTGTGCTCATAACCCCTAACAGCTCCCTAAATATGAATAGCCTTTGTTATGATGCTTTTAAAAATCTTTATTATGACAAATGCAAGCAACTTAATTTGTCAAATGCACAACTGATCAGAATAGTCTGCACATATAATTTGTCTAGTTTCCAAGGTGTGTGGATAGCAAATGCAGTAAAATTTGCAAGGGTATAAAAGCTGATAAATCTTTTCAACTTTTTTTTGGTTCTCTGATATTAATGAAGATAAAACCATGCATGAATCCATTTACAAGCAAATTTCTTATTTTTTCCAAGGAATCTGTCAAGCAAGAATAAACATTTATTTTAATCAAATTACTAGACAACAATTGCATTTTAAGAAAATAATTCTATTTACTATTGGTTTTTTTTTTACAAAGCAACTTTTACTATATCTTCTTTTTTTAGAAGATTTGATGCAAGTTTGTTATATGGAAAAACACGGAACAAAAATGCACCTGATTGATTGATTGATTGCACCAAGTTCTTTCTTGTAGGAAGGTAGAAATAAACATTACAGTTTTAATGACTTTGATTAAAGAAAGTTGCCTTGCTATTTTTACTTTATAAAAGTATGCATTGTTATAATTAGAAATGTGCTCCATTTGCACAGTCAGGGTACTAGAATAAGGATGTCTACTGCCAGAGGTCTGTGCTCGTGTGCTTAGAAGGAAGCTTGGGATTGCTGTATCATCATACTTATCTCAAATGTTTTCTATCTTCCAGGATATGTGGAATCAAATCCACTGACTGTCTTCTTTTAGAATACCCTTCTAGTTAGAATTTAGGTCCTGACTGCCTCATAACTAAGAAACTGCAAATAACTCTTTTGTGGTTTTGATTTTTTTTTCTCATCTCTGTTGTATGTCGAGGAACGGGCATAATCATGGCTGAGATCCCTGTCCTCTGGGTGCACAACCAACCAAGCCCAGTGCCTGTTTGGGTGCTGCTGTAGTATTATGCAATGCATTTCTAGCTAATTACACAGATGTTATACTGGATTTATGAAAGGGCATTAAAACGGAGTGAAATCATAAACAAGCATGTTGACAATCTATATGAATTCAAATTTCAACATAAAAATGTGCTAAAACATTGTGTATTAAGACAAAAATACCTCAGGTATGACTATCTGGGTTTGCTGATATTGTGTGCTAATGACGCAGAAATATATAGAAAACTACAGGATAACTTCTGAGAATGAGTAGAGAAAACATTCAGTTTTTACAAGGCAGATTAGGTCTACATGACTTGCTGCAGAAGCCTTACTGGTGGGGCACAGACAGGATGTAATTATTAGATTAAGCTACAAGGCCAGATGCATTCATGTTGAAATTATTTTCACAGGTAATATGATACCAGATATTTCCTTCTGACAGAAAAGTTACATTGGATAGCAGAAGGATGTAGGAAATGTGTATTTATCACTCAGCTGAATAGCCCGACTACAACACTGTTTTACCACAAACCCTCTGAGATTTCCCTTGACGATTTGGAAAGGGGAGAGAAGGGAGAAAAGAAAGCAGAGGAGGATGAAGACTAAATATAAATATCCACAGCAGAGTTGTTCTGGGCTTACCTGTAGGCAGCAAGTGGCTTGGACAGAGATCGAGGTTCGTCTGCTTTTGCTCACGTTTTTTTTCTGAAGCAGTTTGCTGTCTAGCAGGAATTCTGCCTGTGTTTCATACAATCAATAGCAAAGCATAATGAAATGTGACCCCAGATACATAGCCGCCTCGGGCCAGACGCTCAGCCGCAGCATATGGAATGAATAAGAGAATATGTAATGTATGTGCCAGAGCCATAATGACCACACCACTGTCTACTGCAATAAGCACATCCAGCTTTGTTATTCTTCAGTCCTTCTACCATTTGGTGACATTTGAACTAGTATTGTTTTTTTCTGGACCATCATTTTAACCCTAGCTGCATGTTATGACTAATCCAGCCAATGTGCACAAGTAGCTGTGAATATAGGGAAGAGCAAAAGATGTCACCGTGGCCACAAATGCAGAGCCGGAGTGAAGGGAAGGCCATGGCAGGAGAGAGAGGTGTGCTTTTCCCTGACACACTTTGTTCCTCTCATGTCTTCTGCTTTGAAGAGACAGTCAAACTCTTCTTTACTTTTTGATTCTTTAACTAGTATCTAGCAATGCTCCACTTCTCTGCAGGCAAAAGTTCTTTAGGAGTGCAGCTCATTCTGGAATAATAAAGCAATAAGTGAAATAACAATTTTATTTGTATACTTGCATTTGCTTTAGGGGCAAATTTGCTCAGTAATTACTTTTCTCCAAATTTTTGACTGATAATCCAAGCCAATATAAGTGTACAAAAACTGCTATATGTGGAGTGATGTTCTTCACAACAGCAGAGGTCAAAGAGCTTCACATTTGCTTACTATCCTTGGCCTGATCATGCACCCTTATGCCAGTTCTACGCATGCTGCTAGAAGGATCCGTGTAACACAAGATCTGGAATTTCCTTGAGAAGCTGCATGGAAATAAAGTAATACAAGAAAAGTAGCTAGAATCGCAAAAACATACAAACAGATCTCTTTAGCCCTGTTCATGCAGATAAGAGGCTTTTAAAAAACCTGACCTTCTTAGGCAGCATACAGGCAAATGACCAGAAAAGCCATGTTAGTGCTTATCAGAGTGCTGTGGTGGACACTGGTGACCAACAGAGCAATTATAAACTTTTGCTTAAATTTGATCTGTTAGCAAAACACTGCTGAAGAACAACTTAACGTTTCCAATTCTCATGATGGCACGAATATCGGTAGCTCCATGAAGGTGGACATATGACAAGTGTGTTTGGGTTTTACAGCATCAGTTTCATCACCTGCATTCTCTAATAAAGAGAAAGCTATTATGTTTAGATACATTTGTTTAAATCAGAAAACCTAACCATTTATGTTGTTTGTAATATATAATTAGCTAATTATAATCCCAAAAGCATTGTTACTCCAATGAGTCATCAGTTCACTTGTTGAAGTGTAGGCATTTAATGCAATGGACTCTAAAATGCATTTATGGAAGACAAAAGGTTAGTTACGATGCTTTGAGTGCCCAGTTTAAAATATTTTGACTCTCAGATAACGCAGCTACGCAAAGTTATGAATATCACAATAATTTATTATTCAGAGGCAGTTACAGGAAAATCAGATTTTTGTACCTAATAAAGCAGTGGGAAATACATCAAAATATTTTATCTCCATAAGTAAGGCGGTTCTCCTCTTTTTATCAGTTTCTGATACTATTGTATAGTGCTATTACTCATGAAGTGCTGTGTCCAGCAGGGGGTAGTTTTAAATAGTGATACAATACAGATGAAGAGATGCTTAAAAGGAAAAAAGAGCAGGAAGGGATCTGTGAGACAGCTCAGCTGTTACTGTTTTCACAAAGGCACTGAACTGGACAAGAAAAGTCTATCAGTCTAAGTGGGCAACTGGGATCTCAAACTACTTCAGGCACTTCTTGCATATGTACTGATTCTTAAGTGGAGGAAATAATCTATTATTAATTTTGCATTCTTTTTTTTTGTATACTGCAACAGGTTCTTGCGATGATCTCAGAAGCTACAGTATTATGGTGGCTCCTTTTAAAGTTGTTTCTATGTAATACATACGCCCATGATTGAAATGTGCGATCGCAGCCCAGCAATGTGCGATCGCAGCCCAGAAGGCCAACAACATCCTGGGCTGCATCAAAAGAAGTGTGGCCAGCAGGTCAAAGGAGGTGATTCTGCCCCTCTACTCCACTCTCATGAGACCCCNGGGAGATCTTATTGCGGCCTTCCAGTACCTAAAGGGGGCCTACAGGAGAGCTGGGGAAGGACTTTTTACTAGGGCATGTAGTGATAGGATGATGGGGAATGGCTTCAAACTGGAAGAAGGTAGATTTAGAACAGATTATTAGGAAGAAATTTTTCACTTTGAGGGAGGTAAATCACTGGAACAGGTTGCCCAGAGAAGTTGTTGAGGCCTCATCCCTGGAGGTGTTCAAGGCCAGGCTGGATGGGGCTTTGAGCAACCTGGTCTAGTGGGAGGTGTCCCTGGCCATGGCAGGGGGGTTGGAACTCGATGATCTTCAAGGTCCTTTCCAACCTAAACCATTCTATGATTTATTTTAATCTTACAAGCAACTACATGTTCCTTTAACTTGACAGTTGACTGCCCGGCATACACATTTAATACCCGTTGCATTCATGCAACTAGAAAAATATTTTCTGAGTTGAGCTTCAAAAAGAAAACATTTCATATCAGTATGATTACAAATGTGTACCATGATTAATCATATTTGTTCATTAGTGCTGTGAAATAGTTCAAATACTTAATAACCAATGACTTTTGAGTTATCAAGGAAGTAGTCTGATATACATAACTTGATTTTGACTTCAAAATACAGAGAATTAAGAATTTCAATTAATATGATTGTGTTGGTGTGAAATGCAAGTAGATGCTAGTGTTTGTTGAAAACTGAAGAATTCCTTCTAACAGTTGAAACATAACTGGCGCATGAAAATTTTCCACTGTTTTTGATACCTTACTAATCCAAAAGCAGCCAAAGTTTTGAACTGAATGCCAAAGCTTCAGTAATTGTATTATTTGTCTGTATTGTCAAGAGCACCATGCACTGTAGGCAAAATAGAATATATCTTTAATTGTGTTACGATTAGGAGAGGCCTTCTTAAAGGCACTGGACCCTTTGTGGTATTACTTGCATCAGATCTTATTCAAAGAGATATTTCTTCTCAGTGTTTGTCAGTTGTCTAACTCAAATAGACAGTGACTAAACTAAAAAGCCAATGTAGTTTTGCTGGGCATTATCTTGATACCTTTAATATTAGAATTCCACCATAACCACAGTAAGCAATGCCTTCCATGAATAATGTGATTCAGACCTAAATTTCTCATGTAAAAACTGAAGGTGGGCAAGGATAAGAGAGTAAGACCTAGTTTTTAAAAGTGATAAACTTTCACTCTTTTAATTTTTCCTTAAAAGTGTTAAACTTTCACTCTTTTAGTTTTTCCTTAAAACTTCATCAAAAGGGTGATTTATACCAGTTACAGCCGATACAAGTAGCAACCAAGTTGTGCAAGACGGTTGCTGCTGTTTAACTTTCTGTCAGTTCCTCTTCTGGCTATTTTGTGTGTGTGTATATAGAAAAAAGGGACCTTAAAGATCATCTAGTTCCAATCCCCCTGCCATGGGGAGGGACACCTCCCACTAGACCAGGTTGCTCAAAGTTCCCCATCCAACCTGGCCTTGAACACCTCCAGGGATGGGGCATCCACAACCTCCCTGGGAAACCTGTGCCAGTGTCTCACCACCCTCATCGCAAAACATCTGTTCCTTATATCCAATCTAAATCTACCTCCTTTCAGTTTAAAGCCATTGCTCCTTGCAGTATTGCTACAGGCCTTGGTAAAGAGACCATCTCCGTCTTTCTTATAAGACCCCTTTAAATACTGAAAGGCTGCTATAAAGTCTCCCTGGAGCCTTCTCTTCTCCAGGCTGAACAACCCCAACTCTCTCAGCTTGTCCTCATAGGAGGGCTGCTCTAATCCTCTGATTATCTTTGCGGCTCTCCTCTGGACCCGCTCCAACAGGTCCATGTCCTTCTTATGTTGGGGGCCCCAGAGCTGGACGCAGTACTCCAGGTGGGGTCTCACCAGAGTAGAGTAGAGGGGCAGAATCCCCTCCCTTGACCTGCTGGCCATGATTCTTTTGATGTGGCCCAGGATGCAGTCGGCTTTCTATGCCATGAGCGCACATTGCCGGCTCAAGTTGAGCTTCTCATCAACCAACACCCCCAAGTCCTTCTCCGCAAGGCTGCGCTCTCTCTATGTACACATATATATCTATATAAAGCCTGTAGGAATTGGGAGCCATAATTTCTTGACTGGGGGGCTTTGTGCCGCGCTCCAGGTGCTCTCCTGTCGACCTGCGACCCTTCGTGGGGGTATCATACTTGCCGGGCATCACAGTGATTCCGGCATGAACCCGTCAGGGGCGGCAGGGAGAGGAGGCGAGGTGGGGATGGTGGCAGGCTGGGCAGGAGGGCGCAGCTCGCTGCCGGCTGGTGCGGTGTCAGCGGTCATTGCCTATCACCCGTTGATGCACGGATTGGGGGATTATTTTTAATAGACCGGCTTTGCTGGGTGAGAAGAGGTTGTGTGTTCAGGGGTATTTATTGTGACGCTGCTCAAGGTGACCCGGAAGCTGTGCGGGACGGACAATTTTAAACTGGTGGTGGCTTCATCACCTCAGGAACTGCCCTCGGAGGAGAAACCCAAGGGACAATGCTTAATGAAGCTGCTTGCCTGAGGTACAGGAGTCATTGCAGTGAAATGAGGAACACGAAGTGTGTTTTGGTTTTTATTTAAGCCGTATTGAGGCATGGGGCAGTCACGAGCCGAAGATGCTGTTGACAGCGTGGCCTTGCTTGGGCCCAAAAGCTGCTGGCAGGTTGGGGAGCATGAGGAATGCTTCCGAGCTGCTCTACTTGGCTCACGGGAGCTGTATGAGCAGACATTAGGTAGATAAAGCTATTAACATTAAAACTTCGGAGCAGCTCAAGTCACCATCTGGTGCCAAATGGGCGCGCGTGTGTGTGTGTTCCTAAGCCGGGAACGGGTCCAAGCGGTGTAGGCCCTCACAGGCGGCCTGCGGCTGGGGCGAGCCTGGCCCGGCCCGGGCGCACGGGGAGGCGGGCAGAAGCGGGGCTTTCCGGCGGGGCTCCGGCGGCCCCAGGGCAGCGGGGGCGCCCATCTTGTGCCATCCCCGCCGAGGTGCCGCCAAGGGCGGCTGTGAAGGAACAGCTGTGGGGGAGAGGGAAGGGGAAG
>VUYV01000017.1:8222489-8305828 GCA_008711295.1 Anarhynchus alexandrinus | reverse complement strand
GGTGGGGTGGTGGGAGGGACTTAGGGGAGGGGAGGAGGTGATGGAGGGAGGACAGGCCTTTAACGTAAAGAGATAACTTCTCCTTCGCTGTGGCGTACCAGCCGTGCTCTGAAAAAAAAAAAAAATGACACGACGGTATGCCCGGACAGAAATGCCTTCGGACGCTTCCATCGCTTGACAAAAAAGCTTGATGTCATGATTTCAGATGTTCGTTATGATTAAAATGTAAGAAGAGCGCTTGCTGTGTACGCCTGTGAGTTGTTATTTCTCCGTGGGGGATCCGGTCTGTCTCATCTTGCCCAGCATCTCCTGGCAGGAGGATGTGTGGTGCCGTCTAGAGATACACGTGAATAAAGGAGGCGCCTGTGTCAGGTTTAGGGTGCTAACGCTTCGTGTTTGGCTGGAAGGAGAGGACTGAAATGGGAAGTTCACGGGCTGAATCAGTGGCAGGTCACTCGTGACTTCACCTCTTTCATTTGAGTGGGAATATGTCATCTGTTCTGGGTCTCTGTGAGGTCTGTGAAGCCGGCTAAACCGGGGTGGGATTCTGCTGGGATTTTCTGGAAAGTATTTTATTCCCTCCCCCCCCAAGGTTCAGGAGCTTGCTAAAGAATAAGCAGATGTTTCTAAGGGAAGAAAGGTCTGGAGGTCAAGGGCGCTGAAGTTAGTGTGGTTTTGTCATAAGGCAGGAGACAAGCAGCAAACAAGCTTTGGGCAGGTTGCCTTTCTTGTGTCCCATACTGCAGTTCAACCCTGCAATAAAATAATGGTCGGTGTCGGCTGGATACTACGCTGAACCTAACCCCTCAATTTGTGCTTAATGGCTTGTGTGTCACGTGGAGAATCTGATAGGTCTGGAGGTTATTTGCATAAGTCCTGCAGATTTCTGCCTGGGATTTCAGAAAACCTCACTGTAGCAACTTATAAAGCTGTTTTTCTGAGGGCTGTGAACTTCTAATAAATGTTACTGTTTGGTTTGTATGTCTTTGGAAAATAAGGCATGAGAATGCTTTGCTGCTTTATTCCCTGCCGCCCCCCCGCAGGGTTCAGCTCTCTTCTGCTGTCAGAAGCGAGGACAGTAATAACGTAACATATTAACAATACTTATTTTCGTTACTGTTGGCGATTTACATATTTTGCTGTATCACTTACACATGCGATGCAGTGCACTAAATATATAAAAATATATATATGAATTAAATATATTGCACATCAGTAATATACTGGGGGTATGCCTTCACATCATTTGCTCAAGCTGTAGGGTTTTGAGCATTTGTGTTAACTTGGTCCTTGTGCGAGCAAGTCATACCAGAGTTAGCGGGTCCTGGTTATTGGGAGTCTTGTGTGTTTTTCGTTGGGACTGGAGGAGGAGATGCCCCGTTCTGGCTCGGGCTGCTGCAGCCTTCTGTTATTATCTTCCTGTTGTACTGTAGGAGAAACTGTCCTAGGTGTGTGGAAGGGAGCATTTTGAGAAAGGTATGGAAGGACAGCCAGCACTAGAGAGCATTGGCTTTCAGAAGGTGGGTTTCCAACCTGAGCTGTGGTCACACAGGAAATTAAAAATGATCTAATTGCTTCTGACGAGGGGGAGGGTCTTGCTGCCTGTGCCTCTGTCAGCTGCCTTGTTTCTACAAACTCTCTCTCCTGTCCATTGTGGCCAATGATTTTTTTCTTCTGATGATTTAATACGTTGATTGAGGATTTGATTCACTAAACACGGTAGAAAATGTGCTAGTTTTCTACACGATTAGTGAGTTCCAATAGCTCACAGAGGGATCTATGACCCCAACAGTATTGGGTGTGTAGGAAATGCATGACCAGAATGAAGTGGAAGTCTTCACGTATGGTCTTCTGGTTTGGTAACAGGGAGCCACCTGGATCTGCTCTACCCAGAACTGCATCCTAGATAGAATCAGGGCTGTGTATCATACCAGGCTACCCTTGGCTGAAAGCACGATTAAAACTGTTTAAGAAAGTTTTGGAGAAAGCAGTGTGTTTGTCAGGGCTTTTTTTTTTTTCTTTAACATGTTGTCTTGTCTGTAGGGAGTCCTTTTTTAAAACTAAATATTATTTGGAGAGATAGGTATGGTAGTTCTTTAAAATTTCCTTCTTTACCTGTTTGCTTACTGAATCCAGAGAAGAATAAAGTTCTACTTTGTTAACGGGGTCCTTTGAAAAAATACGCATTTTTCCCATCTGTCCACCAGTTATGTTAAACACTTTTCTGAATACAGAGTTTTATTAATTCCAGATAACTCTATTTTTCTTTAAATAAAAAGAAAACCTAACAGAAAACCATTTTTTTGGGTGAAACATCAATGTTACAAGTCATACTTGTTCACTCCAGCAAAATTGCAAAAACATGCAAAACACAATAAATGTGAGGATGAGACCAGAACATTCTGGAAAGAAAAGTTACATATTCTGTCATTTTGACAAGGTTTAATTAGGCTTAAGTTTTTCATGAGAGGTTTCTTATAGGACTGAATAGAAAATAGATGTTGTACAAGAGAAAGGCATTGTTAGAACTCCTGGCCAAAAACGCATGAAAACCAGTGTTTGGATAAAAACCAACATTTTTGAGGACTGACGCTGCAGAGCTGCTTGCTGTGTATCTGTTTTTTCTCAGTGGGTAAACATTGGTATAAATGTTGTCTAGAGTTGCAGATAATATTTCCAGTTATAATTGGAATAGCTAGTTATGTTCATGTCATGTAAGAGCATATTAAGTGATCAGCTGATTTGGCTTTTTAGAGTAATTTCTGATACTGAGATTTACTACTTATTTCAGTGTAATTTATGTGTGTTGCTTGAAATATGACTTGGTAATCTATCTTTGAAATAGGAGTGAATTTGTTTGGTTTGGGTTGCAAGTTGCTAAGAGTGGGCTGCGTTTCCAGTCTTGAAAATTGTGCCTTACCACACGGAAGCTTAGGGAAGTAGAGAGCGGGCCAGAAGGTGCCTGCGGGACCTGCTGTGAAGCTCCTGTCCAGAAGATGCTCCTTGTTGAGGTCCACATACGGGCATTTCTCTGTTGACAAATTCCTTCTACTCAGATAACCACAGCCCACTGCTTTAAGTATGAACTTACACCTGTGTTTCCACTTCTTGTGCATTATCCCATTAATGATGACAAAGGCCTATATAACTACTCGGAGAAAGAATACCTCTTTTTTTTCTTCTATATAGCCAGTCTTTTGCTGAAATAGGATAAATCTCTTAAGCCCTGCAGCCCTGTAGAAGCCTCATTGGTGTTTTTCCTTTACTTTTTCAGTCCAATTGTGTTCTGTCCATTTCCTCCTCAGGCTGTTCCTATTCTCTCTGTCTTTGCAGATCTGAAATACTACCTAGAAGGACAGAGAAATTAATTATATATTTGCTCATTTGGAAAGCAGTGTGTGTGGGGAATACAATTCTGGTCTCACTGTCAGAAATAATGTGAAAGGAGGAGAAAGGACATGCTTGTAATTAGAAGAGGGACTAAAGATTTGACTGAACTTCCAGGAAAGGAAAAATGCTGATTTTTTAGGGATTAAGCATTGAATGGTGTAAAAAAGAAAGATCATGAGTTTCTGCCCATATTTTCATAATAGAAGAACAAGAGAGCTGTCAGTGTTTGAAAGAGAAAACTGAAAACTGATAAGGGAGAATAGACTAGGTACAGTTATCACGTGGAGCTTGTTACCAGAGGGGATGGAGGCTAGAAGCATAGCAGAATTTTAAGAAGAATGCTAGGAATATCCAGTGTTACACAAAAAATTTTTAAAATACATGAGCAACCATAAAAGGTGGTTTCTGTTCTTCCTTAGTCTGTAGTTTAAATAACCTCTAACTGATGGGAGGTAGGAAGAAATCTTGCCTGTGGCTGTGTTATTTTGTAATTGCCTACTTAAGGATTTTCTTCACTTGTCTCTGAAGCAGCTGGAACTGGTCACGGTCGAAGATAATCCATCTAGTCCAGAAACCTACTGGCAGCTCCTCTCTCCTTAGGCTTGCCAAAACATCATGGTAACTGTCTTGCCTTCAAACACAAACGAGACTAATTTTTGTAACAATAAGGGCTGTGATTTTTTCCTTTAAAGCCCAACTTCTGTGAAATTGACGTTTCTCAGCGGTGGGAGGCCTGTAGCACCCTCTGTCTTCTGGGTAATGCTGTATGATGGTCTTGATCTTGAAGTACAAGTCCCAATAGCAATAACGATTTTATAGCAGGATAGAAGGTATAACAACGCTATAAAAATTCAGTTCAGGTTTGGGTAGTCACCCTATTTTACAAGCTCTTGAGGACAGATTTAAATGGTAATGTGCTTTTACTATTTCCTTTGGTGACATACATCTATTCACTCCCTGTGATTAAGACTTTTTTGTTACCACACTTAAATCATTTGACTCAATTACCTAATCCCTATGTAAGCCATACAGACACAGTGTGGCTTTGTCCTTCCATAGTGGCCAGATCACACGCAGGGTTTCAAGTCTGATATTGCTGGTCGAGCTAATGGGTCCAACATTTAGGCTTGCTTGTCTGGTGTTCAGGTTCTCATACTGTGTCGTGGTGTAGGCCAAATCAGCTACTGGGGACCTGGGGGACCCCAGATGGGACCAACAGATGCTCCCCTCTACCCCTCTTCAAAGAGAGAGGCAGAGGAGGAAAAAGAGACTTATGAGTTTAGAAGGAACTAAACTACTTTAATGAAATATTAATACTAAAATAAAAAGAAATAATGAAAAATATATACAAAACCGTATCAAGCTCCTGAGACAACAATCACGACACCGGCTGGCACTGGGCCAGTCCCAGGCTGGACTCAGTGACTGACGGGAACTGGATTCCGGATCTGCATTCGGGATCGGGATCACAGGCAGACGAACAGAGTCCTCCTCAGACGTCGGCCATTGAAGGAAGAGCGCTGACCCGTTGATCCCTCAGCTTTTATACTGAGCAGGAGGCAGATGGGATGGAATACCCTGTTGGTCAGTTTTGGGTCACCTGTCCTGTCCGCTCCTCCCCGTAGGTGGGACCCCACTATGCTTTTTCGCTTCCGACCTTCCAGTGGGGCAAATAACAAAGTTGGTTGGCCTTGGCTGTTATAGCAATAAGCAAGAGCCTCTCTGCACACCATGCCTGGGCATCAGCTATGAACGTTGGTCTTACCACTCTGAGAGAGTGAACATTGTCTGCACAATATGCTGTTAATTTCAGTAGTTAGAAGAGGCCCAGCTAAGAAGTGAAGTTACTGAACAAAATTGGTTCTGTTTTACCTCAAACCAGGACATACTGATAGATCCAGAGTTCCTGGGGATTGTTCCTACAGAAGTGTTGACCAAAAGGATGTGTGACATTTTCTGTGTCCTTTTTGAAATCACTTTTGAAGCATTCAGCTTTTGTTATGCAGTAAGTGGATTTTCACTGTAACTTGCAGATACTCAGATATTTATGTAGTCCTTCTGTATTTTGTATAAATAGCTTTTGAATGACAAGAGTTGAAGTCCTAATCTTCAGAGAATATTCTCATCTTTGTTCCATAAGTGTGTTTAATACAGCATTACATACTGGCAATCATGTCTTTAGAGCTGTATACGGCTACTAGGATCACACAGCTTGTATTGCATGTTTTTTCCCCTCTAATCATGTTGTGAGGGAATTTATCCTTTGTTTCTGTTTGGTAGATACAGTTATTGCTCTTTCCACCTGCTTTCTATGGTGGTCTGTTGCCTGGGCCCAGTTTTACTTGTTTTTTCTTCTTATGACTTTATGAACTGAAGACTTTGCTGAGCTGCTGTGGCACCAGACAGGCTTCCCACCATGCTGCCATGGCACCAGGCATGGCTTCCCACCTTGCCTAGGTGGGAAGAGGTGGTAAGTTGTTGGGAAGAGGTCACACCTGACTGATGAGTAATGTCATTGCAAAAATATGTCTTTCTGTGTGCTCTAAAAGATAAATTAGCCTTTTCAGTTGTTTTAATACATCCACTTACCATAGGACAATGCGAAGAAATGACTGAAGACTATGAACTATGTAGCAGGTGAGCTTCTTTCCGGGAGCACACAATCTGTAGCATTTTTGTTGGCTTGAGCTGTGGAATATGCCACTGTGATTTTTTTTGTGCTTGAAAAATTAGTAACAGAATTAATGGAGTAAATTTGCTTCATTGCTGTATTCTTGTTTAAGTTCTTCCTTTGTAAACATTTACTGCTTATATGATAACATGTGATTTTTTTTCTTTTTAAACTTTTTTTTCATCTTATTTTTTGTTGGGGTATCTTGTCTTCCTCACCATACTGTACGGCTGGACTCAGGATCAGGAAGAAGATGCTCTGGTGAACCCATTATGAACACTAAAATGTGGTGTATGCCAAAAATGTTCACAATGTGTTTAGTCCATAGAGGAAGAGAATTCAATGACTTTTGATAAATTAAAGGCTTACATTCACTTTTCAGAGTTAAGTTAAATTTCTAACATCATGCAAAAATTATGGTATTCCCTTAATTTTTGGGCAAGGATTCGCAAGCAGTCTTAACTTTGTCCAGGAGTGAGAATGTATAGTAAACAAAATGTGTGGTCAGGCATGGTGGTGTTTGTAACTTATAATTAAAGAGTTTTTAAGAAGATAATTGGCTTTTAATAATCAATTTATCATAATGCCTCTATAGCACAGTTAAAATTATTTGGAAGTGTACATGCTTTCAGTGTGTATTTCCAGATGTAGGGTAGAAGATTTTTATGGAGCTGTAATGCATTTTTTGTTGTATCTGTTCATCTATTTCAGAAACATGGACAGGCTTTCTGGTATATGAACAATTCTTTTTGCTTGCTTGAAAGCTTGTCTATGTTTTCCAGTTTTACCACTTGTGTCTTTTCAGAAATGAATGTTCCCTTGCATTTCTTTTTAGTTTTTTGGAGGTAATAGTTACAGTTCCTTCTAATGTAATTTTTAAAAATTTGCTTGCAGTTGTGTATCTCAAACCTCCAGGTTTAGTTGTGACTTCATATCTGGGGTTTTATTTAAATTGTTCTCAATACTGAACGGAACATAGACACTGAAACAAATGTTCCTAACGATATTGTTTGGATCAGTTTCTCCTGGGTTTTGGTAGAGATTTTTATACTTAATTATAAGTATAGTGTTAGGCACTCGTCACAATTAAGTTAGCTACAGTTAATTTTGACTATTGATGTGATTCCATAGCTGTGTAAGATGTTTAACTCTGGGCTGCTTTTGTCTGTCCACTGCATCAGCATTCGTTTTTAGCTAAATGTATTGTAGGGAGGTGAGGGAGGGAGAGCAGGGAACTAAAACTATGGTAATCCAGAGGTGGATTGTCTTAAACTGCTGTTAGTTATTTCCTCAAACCTGTTCATGTTGTATGTGTACAGACACACACAGTGTCTTCTTTCTCTGTCTGCATTCCTTTCCTTAAAACATTCACAGTTGTTATACTGCTGTTTGAGTACTATTTTTCATTTTCACTTGCACATTTGAAAAGCCAATAGCTTGCTGTAATGTTCCCAATACGGAGATAGACAGGTGATTGACATGATTTTCCTACGCTTTTGAGCTCTGTAAAGGGACGCTTTGAATTCTGTAGTGAGTGTTCAGCTATGGGACAGTACCTACAGGTTCTGATACCCTGGAAATGCATTTTGTTCATGTTCCCAGAAGGTATCATGATAACCAGGTCCAGTTGTGGCTTAGAATATCCATAAAACACTGATTTACTGGAAGATGGTGAAGTACACCTGCCATGTTAAAAGTGTGTCTCAAGTGGAGCCACCGTTGGAGGCAAAACAAGGGGCTAGATGTTCTCTTGTACCACTCTTGTCCATGCCTGGTAATCGCTCCTGGCAGACCGAGCAGCCGCAGGTAGTTCTCTGGGAGGCTGTTAGGAAGATGACATTGCCATTTCCCTGTTGAAAAGTGTTCTGTGGAGTTATTTTTGCTGTCTTTGAATTTGGTCATTGCTAAATTTTACATCTCTTAGACAAAAGGGAATAAAGCTGTGTGAAAAATTACATTAGAATTACCTTTCCTGGAAAAGAGAATGAATTTATCAGGCTTATGCTTATTAGGTTGGGTTTTTTTTTTAATGTGTGTAGTGCACTGAATCATTTACATGAGTACGACATGCCTAGAAGACTTTTGGTAACTCTACTATTACAGTCTAAATTCAGTTGTTCTTTTATGTTGCTAGGATCCCAAGTTAATTTTAGAATTGCTTAATTAAAAGGAGTAAGTAGAGGTTCTTGAAGATAACTCTGTATAACTGTGTGTCTAACCAAAACTTTAAGTGACATTTTAAAAAAATGTGAATTATCAGTTCAGTTTAGTAAATAAGACACATTATCAGGTTTTGGGTCTTTTTTTGAATGGGGTCTTGTTTATCAACACTGATCCTGATTGTGTATTTGACTCTTGAGGAAGAAGGACAAGGGATTTTGCTGCTTAAAGGCTTGAATGTGGTAGTAGTTTTTCATTTTGCTTTATTCAAATAATATGCTTTCAGTATAGCTTATTGTTTTTTCCTAGTAGCAGTTCTGGTGGCATCAGGCATAAGCTGCTTTTAAGTTTCCCAAACTTGTAAAGGGACCAGTCCGCTGCATTCCTAGCCAACGTCCACGCTGTAAAATTAATTGTCTAATCCCAAGCAGTAACAAAGTGACTTCAGGTAACTTGCATGTTACAAAAAATAATTTACTTTGGTTTATTTTTATCAGTGGGGGGTCGTGCTTTTCCCATAGGAGAACGTAACTTGCTTTCAAGTTATTAGTAACCCCATTGAAGCATTATCAAGTGCAAATTTGAGTTTCGTGGTTCCCATCAGGCAATGACAGCTCTGTGTAATCCCAGGTATCAGAACTTGTGAGTATTTTCAGTCTCTTCTGTTACTTACAGGATAGGATGCTAAGAGTTGCTTTCAGTAGATGAACACACTGGGTGTGTATGTGAGCAGAGGGAGTTTTGTTTAAAGTTTTTTCTTGAGAAGCAAGGTGCGTAGCATACTTGTGCCCTTGCAGAGTTTGGATCTAGAATTTTGTTGCACAGCGCTGCACATTTTCAATCACTAAAATGTGTTACTTCCCCCCCGTGGCTGAACTACATATGGAGTTTGAGGTGTATTTCCAACAGGTCTATGAAAGTGTTTGCTAGAGATGCAGGCATGCATAGTGATGTGATGATGAGGATCTCTGGCTCTAGGAAGATGGCAGTGGAAATAAATTCAGTTTGAAAAGCACATGGACGCTTCGATTTTGGAATACTCCAAGTTTCTGATTCATTTTTGGGGTATGTTTGCATGTTCTTCTGCACTTTTAATAATTGTGCTTCCCAGTTCACCTTGACATTTTTAATAGGATAGGAGTTCGGGTGGTGATGAATGAGATTAATATAAATCACAACCTGATGATTTTTAAGTTACAATAAGCTTTAATCAAACCACAGAGAAGAATAAAAATATTATTCAAAGTTTTCTTACTGGTTTGAGCTTTTAGAACCATGTTAAGATAAGGGAAAAAATACAGGCTTTAAACTTGTATGAGAATAAAGGCTTCTGACTTTTAACCCAGAGCATCAGTTGGCAGCTCTGTAATAAATTAAGTAATGGTAAATATTCTTACTAAAGGTAATATTGTAAAGTAGGCAACATTAAAAAAAAACCAAAACAAAAAACCCCAGAAAAAACCCCAAACACACAACACACAACTGTTTGAAAGGGTGGGTTATATAAGGCAAATGGTACTGGTTCGAAACATCTGTAGAAGGTGCTGGTAGAAATTTTCTTTGATGCAAGAAGCTATTGTTTGTAGGCAGCTACTGACAGCTTCAGAGAAAGCAGAGAAAATCATGAAAAGAAGGTCTCTGCCATGTATTCAGGCAACAAACAAAATGAGAAAGGGGGAAGGGAGGGAGAAGACTGGCCAAGTCATCTCGATCTTTTGGCAGAAGGTATTCACCACGCTATTGGAATCCACCACAATCTTAAATCCTGTTGTAGAAAAGCTAAAAAAGAAATTCAACAACCTCTAAACCCCAATGCTGTTTGGAGGAGATATTTGACTGAATCTGCTTTTGCTCCTACATACCATAACTATTGAAATTTATACTGAACATGGAGACTTTGATCTGTAAAAGTATATAACAAAGTATTCTGGAGAGGAACTTTCAGAAGCAATTTTAAAAGATTTTAAAGAAGCTGCCTGCAAAATGACTCTCAAGGACTTCAAGGAACTGCTGACTAAATGTGCAAGAAGATGTCAGATTATGTTTAGTTTTACAAAACCAAAAAATATATATATAAGAAGACATTGAACTATTCCTGCAACTTGTTTACAAGTTGTCAACTCCTAGGAAAGATGTGAATGTCATTACCAGGAATTGAATGAAAACCTTCACTTATGCAGTTACAGTAAAACAAAAATGTGATAGAGGCCAGAAAGTACCATCATGGCATACATTAATGTCTTCTCATTAGAATAAAGTTTGCAGCTGTAACTGCTTAGTCTCCCTCAAATCTGAGTACTGCTGGGGGTTCATATGGACCTTCAAAGAGACCTGTAGGTGTTGGAAAACCTTATAGGAGTGTTGAAAACCAGTGGATTATTGTTGATTTGGTTTAGGCTTTTTTTTTACGCTTTGGAAGGGAGATTGCCGTGTGAATATATGACTAAATGAAGATTACTTATTGAAAAGCAAATGAAAACAACTTTTTTTTTATCTCTTTCTTTGTAAGATTTACTGAAATTAGAGAATGTGGTTTGTTTTGTTTTTTTTTTTTAAAAAAGCTTATGAAATATTTCTGCCTTTATGGAGGTTCTTCCATCTCCTTAAAGTATGCTCACCACTACCATAAGAAGTGCTCCAGTGGGTCAGACCAATGGTTCATATAGCCCAACGGCAGCAGGTGAGGCTATTTAGGGAAAGCAGGTCAGCCTTGCCACTGTCTGCAGTCTTTATCTTTCCCCAATATCCAGAATTTTATCTGGGATATTAGAAGTACAATTCTGCCAGTTCCTATTAAATATCCATTTATAGACCTATTGTCTGTGAATTTATTGAATACCTTTCTGACCCAGCTCACACTGCCTACCTCCGCAACCCACCTTAATCTCTACTTGCTTCGTTCTTTTTGTCTTCTTAGTTGTCCTTCTCTTTACCTCCTCTAATTCTGCTACATCTTTTTTGAGGTGTGAAGACTAGCGCCACAGTACTTGAGGTGTGGGTGCACCAAAGTTTTATTTACAGTTTAAAAATGGCACCTACTTTCATTCTCTAGCTTCCTGATGATGGCCAGTGTTTTATTGGCTCTTTTTTGATTGCATCTGCATACCGAGTCGATGATTTTAGAGAACTGTGTTAACTTAAGGTTCTCTTATTGAGTTGTAACTTCTAGTTCCACTTTTAGCATTATGTACCCACAGGTTAGTTTATTTTTCTCTGGGTGCCTTACCTTTCCTTTGTCCTTGTTGAAGCTCCGCTGCCACCTTTTTGTGTACTCCCTTATTTTTCAGGGGCCCTTTTGGAGTCATGGCATTGGAGTGCCCAAAAAGCTGTCTTGCCGAAGGTTCGGACCCCAAATTTAGCGTAATTCAGCGTGTAACTGAACACCAGGCTGGAAGATGATGTCGAAGTTCCTAGCTAATGTTTTGAAAGTTCTCTATCATAAAAGAAAACTCTGCTTCACTTTCCCAATCCACTCCTTCATTAGCACTTGTTTGCATGTAATCTTCTTGTACAGGGCATTAAAGTATTTCACGGTTCGGACTGTTCTGATTGTGTATTTATCTTGTACCTCATTTTAGTCTAGCGTCTAGGTATTGTGATCATTCCCACTGCACACGTGCTAGTTCACTTCCACGCTCATATCTGGGGTGAACCAGATGAGCTGCCTCCTGTAGGAACCCTAAACTTCCTTGGCTGGTTTGTGAGGAGAGACCTGAGCTGTATCATTTTGGCTGTCACTGGCCAGACAGTCCTGCATTTTAGTTAGCATCTCACTTTCATATTCTCGTGCACATCCCTGGGCACATGCAGCACATGCTCCTGTTTGGGCTCTAAAAGCATCAGAGTGGGAGGCTGCAGTGCAGTTTTCTCACTGTCTTGCTTAGGTCAAGGTGAATAACCATAAACAATTAGAAGGTCTCGGTGCTCTAGGCATGCTGCTTGGGGCCACAGGGGTGCACCTATGCAAGTGTTTCAGTTGACACAGAGAATGGACTTTGAACATCGATCTGCTGGTCGTCCTGTACGTTGTCATGCTACGCTGTAGTTCACTTTGGAAGTGGCCTCGGAGCACACTAAATTCTTTTTTAGATGAAATATAGCTGGAGAGTGCGCTCCAGGTATGTGTGTGATGTACTCCAACACGGGGTGTTCAGTTTGCGGTACTATACCCTCCCCCAGTCCCCTCCAAAACATGCGGTGTGAATGTGTGATGCTCAGCACCACCTGCTTTGCTCTGCAGATCTCCTGTTGCAGTACACCACTTGCTGCCATAGGCACAGCTGAGGGACCTGGGTTGAGCACGAAGTGCTGTAGTTGTGAGCAATGTGCCCTGAAAGGTGCTGTCCCAGGGGTGTTGTGGACATGAACCAACCTGTATGGATTGTCCTACGGTTTCTGTCCATGGTGTGGTCTGGAAGAAAGGTGCGGAGGTCATCTCCAGGATGACTTCATACTGCCTGCTGCTTGAGAATTAAGAAGGTTGGTCATGGGTTATGCCATGTTTTGTAAGAGCATGACACAATCTAACTTGACAGCAAGTGACAGATCCTCATAGGAGTTCCCTCCTCTCCCCAACAAAAAAGGACGAACTGTTGCGGTACCCCCATGACAAAACCAGCATAACGGAATAAAAGGATTTTAGGTCGTGGAACAACCAGCCATCACACTAACATCAATTTCAGAAGTGATTACAGCTCATCCTGCTTGATTTTGCACTAAAACGAGGGGGGAAATAACAAATCTCATTGAAGCACTCCACCGTACGAGGAACGTACAGTGCCTCGACTAAAAGTAGTAGCAAACAGTGGAGGACAGATGCTGAAATGCTCCTAGTCTCCGTGTCCCAAACGAGCATCCTCAAGGTGGAGTGGGTACATGCGGTGCTGAGCCCTGGAGCTGAGTGCGGGGTGATCCAACCTGAGCCTGCCCCGCCGCGGCGTCAGTGTGGGACAGGCTTCGCCCCCCGTATGAAGGTCAGCCATATGCGTCTCTGAATTCCAGTAAAATCTTCCGTAAGGTATGAAAAATGACTCAGATGAAGTTTAATACAAGAACGGTAATGTGTTCAAGACAGGTGATGATGGCATACCTAATAATTTCTATCTAATAGTGTGCTTTCTGGGATCAGTTTTGGAACCAGCTGGCTGTTTTTTCCCATCCGTTATAGTTATTTATTCCTGGTCATAACACAGAAAGTAACATTGTTCTGGGGAAACTTCATTACTATGCTAGAGTGGGAGTATCATCTCTGTGGAGATTTATGTCATGCGGGAAGATTAGGAAATATGGAATGAAACAACTTGGGTAAAACGTGGCACAAAGTAAATGTGCTTTTTCTGGAGACTGGGAGGTCATAAACTGTAAATGACAAGAGAAAAATCTTGATGTTCTAGGTGATCACAAAATAAGCGTGGACTACCAGGGTGAAGTGGCAAGGGGAAAAGTGGGTGCAGTTTCAGAATTACTGTTATTTGGCAGCAAACGTTCCTGTGGAAAGCGGTCTGGAGCCCCGGTGGGATATTGCATCTCCTTCTGGTTTCCAGTGTTGGAATGCTTCCAAAAGGTTGAAACAGGTAGAGGTAGGCTCGCGGTTTTGTAGAGGTGCGTTGGTACAAGTTATAAAAGAAAGCACAGAGTACTAGATGACTGTGAACACACGTCATCTGAAAAAAAAAGTTGGTATATGTTGAAAGCGAGGTGCTAGTGCAACTTTCTGGGGTGAACAGCAGAGGCAGACTGCTTCAGAACATAAAAGTGGAATGTGTTCTGCTTATTGAAAGGTTTCTAGGGACTTGTGGTAGTATGTTTTAGATATGATTGGACAGGTGCTTCCTTCCAAGTATTTTTTTCTGTGGCTAAGTTATATTTGGAGAACTTATCTGCTCTTAAAAATGATAGGATGACTGGCACAATACAGCTGAGATAACTTGCTGATAAATATCTGAATATCAGTGCATCTGTTGGCTGTTGTGATTTGATACTTCTGTATGAATTGAGCTGCTTTGGAAACGAGTCTCCCCTCTCGCTCTGACACTGACACCTACGGAGGCAATATGTAGCCATAGCTTCTGAATGCTATGGTGGTGTGATGCTCTTGACAACCTTTTGTGAAGCCAGTGGAGTGACTGTGATTGATTTCTCTGGCAATGGAAGCTTTTGAAAGCAAATAAAGGGAAGATGTTTTAGGAGAGGCTTACCAATGTAAAATAATGCCCTTTGAAATGTGCTTAGAAGAGTATTAGCTCCCCACCCCCAAGGGAAACTGGACCTACCTTGAAGGGAAGTAAAAACCAAAGTGTTCCTCTAACTGGGGAAACCACAGGAAACTTGTTTTGAATGTAAAGGGAAATTTTAGAGATCGGCTTGCAAAATGAAAGGTCAGCAGAAAAACCCAATGAATCACAATGTTAAAAAACCAGAGAGTTAACAATTATTAGAGAAGCAAAAACTGTGACTGCAGCGCTAGGATGCAGCTCTAGGTCACTGCTTTAGAGAAGGTGCATCGGTGTGGACACCTAACAAGTTCAGATAGACCGAGCCTGGTGAATTACAGTGTAGTGGTTCGGGGTGGAGGGGCTTGTTGGTGTTGAATACAGGAGAACCAAAAATGTCCTGCTTACTGTATGAGGGACATTAAATGTGCTGTTTGTATTTTAAAGCTAAATATTATACAGAGTTTGGTGGTGTGTCTGTGTAGTGTTCTTCCATTTTAGTGGACCGTCAGTAAGATCTGTGAATTTTATTTTTCTAAAGCACTACATTTAATTGGCTTTTGCACAGAAATTAGATACATATCTTAGGTGGGGATTTTTCTGAGTTTGGTAACTTTCTAGATGGAGGCAAGAGTAGATTAAGTTGGATTTTAATTCAAAGCTGAAATACACAGGCAGATATGGGAAACTTGATTTGGGTGATGTTAGTTTCTGTTCTGAAAATCCCCGTCTGTTATGTTGTGGAGGTGTACAGAGATCATAAAATGTGGTTGTAATATGCTTGTCATTTGAAGGACTTGGGTATTGCTGCGATAATTTAGAAAATAAAACAAATTGAATTGGTAGCCAGAGATAATTAACAAAAAAAAATACTAAAGTATATCTTTAATTAAAATTATATGGATTATTTTTAATATTTAAGAACTTGCTTTAGAAATATGGCAGGTACTGTGTATGTTTAGTAACAGTGTGATAACACTGTAACTAAGGTGACAGACAAGACAATAATGAAGGCTGGCAAAACCAAAATGGATCTATACGATGAAGTAAACCAAAACTGAAGCATAACTGTGGTAGATACAAAGAAAATAAAAGGCTATTTGTTTGTGGATAAATGAAACTTCAAAACAAAATAAAATCAAGCATGTTTAGTGTTGTGGAGAAAGAAACATCTGTCACTAGTAACTGCCAGTTTTTCCTCGGGGAATTAGCAGCAGGACTGTCCCTGTAGTGCAGGGAAGTCCATTGCGTGAGTGGGGACATCACTACAGTTGACATCGCTGGAGACGCTGAGCCTGGAATTCTCTTTTTAGTTGGGATTTTTTACTGGAAGATTGCTATAGACATTGTTTGGTGGGTAGAGGATTATTTTTTTCCTCCCTGAGCTCTGTGAGAGTAGGAAAGTCTTTCCACCAGAGTCACCCCGATTGGAGACAATTTTCTGGACCACAGTAATATCTGGTAAATGCTGCTTCTGGGTATGCAACCTCATGTTTCTCCTAAACATCATTTTTTTGTATATATAACTTGAGGTTTGTATGATTTTTAAAAAAGACTGAAGAAAATTCTACTTTTTGCAATTTTATTTTTTTAATACAAGTGGCAGAGGGTGAAGGTCAATCATGTCCAAGTGTTTCTAGATGAGATAACGTTCATCTTAGTTCCTCATGAATGTGATTAGGAAAATCCCGTTTGTTTCACAAATGCCTGTTGTAATCCTTTAAGGGTTGGGTAGCTTCTGTTGCAGTGGTCATCCTCAGCAAGGCTCTGTAGCAGATGTTAACCTGTGCTTTATTTTCTTATTCATCTGTGAAAGATTTACTGTTGATGCACTTAAAAAAAAGTAAGTGCTCGGCTGACCAGACCGCTGCCCAAGCTAGTGTAACACATTTATGCTCCTAAAGAAGTGACAAGTTCAGAGGATGTAACATAAGCTGTGAGTTTCTTTTACTGAATGTTGGGTCCCTTAACATTGCCATAGCCTAGTCCTGCTAAAAATAATTGCCTGGGTTTGAGCTGACAAGGCTTGAACAACTGTATGGTGCTCATAGGGTAATGCTGCCAGACAGGGTCCTGCTACTGCTTTTTTGGGGGGGAACGAGAGGGTCATAGTGGAAATTAGGAACCTTTTTTCTCCATGGCCTGATCTGGAGCCTGTGTGTAAATTTTTAATTACTACAGCTCAAAGATGTTTCCAAGACTTCACAAAACTTAGGCATGAGAACACAAAACTTTGGCACGTGAAGTGGGAGCACAGTGTCTTTTGGGGTGGGTGCACTTTATGTGCAAGGGTGGGGAAGGCTGTGGTCTTCTTCCAGACTTATTTCTTGAGTCACTTGGGAGAGCGCAAAGGGGTTTGGGTCACATGCCAGCCAGCGCTTTAGCCCAGACAGTAATCTGGAAAACACCAACCCATGTTTAACACTGACAACTTACATTTCTTAAAAGTATTAGGAAGATGGAAAGGCCATGGTTTTAGTACTGTCACTGATCACTGCTTCAAAATTGTGGTGGTTTGGAGAAGTTTTGCAAGTAGAAAATGTTCAGTTTGCTTAGAGGCAAGGATCTAAGTACAGCTTGGTATTTGCAGTGAGTTGGCACTGCTACCCAGGTTGACGGTTAAAGTGTTCGATTTAGCCCTAATTATTTGCTTTTGCAGCTGCTTCCTAAACCTTCTTCTGCACCAGTAGCTACCCTGGGGACTCTTACAATAGAGGAGATTTGTCTGATATTTCTGCAGATGTTTATGCTTGCTTTCTTCTGTTTGTAAAATGTTCATGAGATGACTATGAAGAGAGGGAATGGAGAGTCGGTGTTTTTCATGGTATTGATTAGGGTGAGAATATTGTAACGTATGTGTATTTAAGGTAATTGTAAAGTGTTGGGTTTGCATATGTTCGTGTTGTCTTACTGCTGTATTTGCAGCAATATTTTCTGCATGCTCTGGTCAGTAGGAGATAAGCCAGATGCCACGTGCTGTATGATAGAACATATCTATACAAATAATAGCCTTTTCAAATAACTTCTCCATTAGTTTTGAGCCCTATAGCAATGGAACAACTTCACAGAAAAAGTTTTGCCTGTGATGTGAATTCTAATCGTGTGAGGAGAGGCAGCAGAAATTAAAGAAATGCCGAGTGAAGAGCCGGTGTATCAGCACCATGGCTCTACTCTCCTCTTTTGTTTTTGAGATGTGTGTGCAGATAGTCATTCTCTAATAACTTGTTCCTTTTTCAGTTTGTCGTAATGCGTGCTTATGTTTTCATGGACATGTTTGCATTTCAGATTTCGATACCAAGTCTAGAAAGTGCACCAAAAATCAGGGACGTTGTCTTCAACCATTCTGCAGATTGATTTGGCTCTTATGCTTTAGCATTTTCAGCCTGGTCTTGCTTTATATGCTAGACGAGGTTTATGGCAGCCTAATTGGTTGCTGGCATTCCTGAATTTCACAGCTGCTGTATTCAGCTGTGTACTAGAAAAATATAATGGAATACTGTTTGCGGAGAGCAAGAGGCAATTGTAAAGATGTAAATGTGCTTTCTGGCACTTCAATAACATGTAAACTTTTGGTAACACAAAGAATTTTTAGGAACAAATTGTATGGGTACATTGCCAGTTTAAACATTATAGTATACATTTTCTATTTAAGCTCAGAATATTTGGAAGATGGACATAAGTTTTATTTTTGTTAGGGTTTTTTTTAGTCAGTCCTGACTTTCTTGGCCAGGGAATGGATGAAGTCTGGCACAGAGATGGAAGATTTATTGTGATTCTTTTGTTACAGCATGCTGGCTTACTGTGTTTGTGAGAGTGCTCAGTATTTTCTATTCATTCATCAGCCTGCTTTGATCTCCTTTCACTTGTTATGGCAAAGATTAAACCTTTTTTAATTATTATTCGCTCTCAGTCAAAAGTAATAGAGCACAGAAGCAGGTAAAAGGACTTACATGATGGCTCTGTGACTAATAGAGTGTCACAGGTTTCAGCTGCGAATAGTGCTTTTCTTAAAAATTTATAAAATCTGGTAACATACTAAAGATTATTACAATATTGTATAAAATATGATTTCTAAATGGACATTTTTCAAAGATCATTTTTCTCTTGATTCTGGACTGACATCTGGGCCAAGCCTTAAAAGAGCAGCAGGAGATTATACCAGTGTATGAGCTTGAGGACTCTTCCAGTTCCCACAGTTTCTGTGCCCTTGGGGTCCCAGCACGCTCGTTGTGGAAGTGTCAGGAGTGGCACTGCTGCAGGAAGACAGTGGCTTCTGTTGCTATTTTGGTGATGGACCAGATAGCTAAATGAAACAGTTCTACAACAGGGCACAAAATTCATAGAATCATAGAATGGTTTAGGTTGGAAGGGAACTTGAGGATCATCGAGTTCCAACCCCCCTGCCATAGGCAGGGACACCTCCCACTAGACCAGGTTGCCCAAGGCCACGCCCAGCCTGGCCTTGAACACCTCCAGGGATGGGGCCTCAACAACCTCTCTGGGCAACCTGTTCCAGTGCCTTACCACCCTCAAGGTGAAAAACTTCTTCCTAATGTTCAATCTAAACCTGCCCTCTTCCAGTTTAAAGCCATTCCCCCTCGTCCTGTCACTACATGCCCTAGTAAAAAGTCCTTCCCCAGCTCTCCTGTAGGCCCCCTTTAGGTACTGGAAGGCCACAATATGGTGTTCCCAGACCCTTCTCTTCTCCAGGCTGAACAGCCCCAACTCTCTCAGCCTGTCTTCGTAGGAGAGGTGCTCCAGTCCTCTGATCATCCTTGTGGTCCTCCTCTGGACATGCTCCAACAGTTTCATGTCCTTCTTATGTTGGGAGCTGGATGCAGTACTCCAGGTGGGGTCTCACCAGAGTAGAGTAGAGGGGCAGAATCACCTCCTTTGACCTGCTGGCCACACTTCTTCTGATGCAGCCCAGGATATGGTTGGCCTTCTGGGTTGCCATTGCACATTGCTGGCTCATGTTGAGCTTCTCGTCGATCAGCACACCCAGGTCCTTCTCCTCAGGGCTGCTCTCACTCTATTCCCCGCCCAGCCTGTGTTTGTGCTTGGGATTGCCCCTACCCAGATGTAAGACCTTGCACTTGGCCTCGTTGAACTTCATGAGCTTTGCACAGTCCCACCTCTCCAGCCTGTCCAGGTCCCTCTGGATGGCATCCCTCCCCTCCAGCATGTCTACCTTGCCACACAGCTTGGTATCATCGGCAAACTTGCTGAGGGTGCAAAATTACCTCCCTAGAGGTTATTAAGTGCAGAAAAAGTAGTGGAGAGGTGTATGAAGACCTTGCACATAGAAAACTTGCACAAAAATGCTCGTCCAAGGAAATATGGTGTGAGAGTGTCATGGTTGGTGAGTCTGCTTGAGCCCGGCCTCCATCAGGGCTTGGTTGGGGTCCTGCGGCAGGATGTGTGCCTGCACAGCCTCCTCTGTGGGGGAAGGGCGGGAGCGGAGGGGAGGGCACAGCACAGCAATTGTCCCTTCCCCACATATCTCCAGGCAGCCCCTCGGTGGGGAATGCTGGCCAGACCATCCTTGCAGAGCACACAGCCCGGGAGAAGGGCGCTGGGGAACCGCAAATGGAGGGTTTGTTCAGACAAAACACGGGTCAGGGAAATAAAAACTAGCAAATGCTAGAGGATGGGGAAACAAGTGAAGCAAAGGGGGAGTTTTGGGTTTGTTTTTTTGGCTTAAACAGAAGTTTGAAACAGTCAGGGGAGGAGAAAACTGGTATGGGTTTGGTGTCCTGGGAGCTTTAGGCAAGGAGGGGAGAAGGTGCAAGGTGGAGGAGATGCAGACGATGGCAGATGTGTGAGGACGGCGCTGTGTTTCGCCCCTAGCAGGTGGCTGGCAGCAGCAGTGTGTGTATGGGCCACTTCGGGACAGTCCCTCTTTCTTTGGGAGCTGCAGGTGGCCCTTGGGCACCTGGGGGTGGCTCGGGGCGGGTGGAGCGAGGGGTTGCTTGGTTGTCCTACGGCTCGTTAAGAGAGGGTGTTCGAGAAGCAGTTGCATTGGGCTCGCGTTCTTTAGAAACCCCAGTTCTTGGTACTCTTAGGGCAAAGCAGAGATGTGAAATCGATGTGATGCCTCAGTCTTGATCGTTTGTGTCAGCGCATGGCTGCTCTGCTCTTCCAATGGCTCCTCGCTACTGTGCGTAGGAAATAGGACATAAAAAACTTGCAGTACACTAATAAAAAAATCGCAGTACACTACTTACTTAAAAAGAAAAATCCTTATTTCTACTGAAAGTTTACTGGTTTTATTGTACTTTATGGGGGCTTGCTGGCTTTGGGTCCATCACTGGAGAAGTCAAGGCAATGGCACCTTAGCTCCAGCTCAGCACTCTGTGTAAGCAGCTGTTTTAAAAATGATGATTTGTATTATTGTTGCAGGCAGTTTAATTCTAGTTGAATTACCAACTGATTGGACACTCATAAGGAATGGATATGAGAATACAGTTTCAGAGGGCTTCACTCCCACGATGGGATATGTAACGTTGTTGTATCAGCCTAGAAGGGGGACAAACAAGCTTTTGCGGAGCACACCTCATGAGGCTTTGCCGCCCATGGGAGACTCGTGGTATTGGAGTTTTCTTCTCTCAGGAAAAGAGAGTCCAAGTGGTGTGGTGTTTACTTACCACTCAGTTTTCTGTTCATTGAACTTTTCAGTTGTGTGCTGACTGTCCCATTAGAGCCTCCACCGGGTGGATCAGGTTAGAGCTGCTTCACAGTGTGTGGCCAGGAATCATCTTCTATTTATCACCTCATTTTTTTTAACCCTCTTCTTCCTGCTGCACTCTGTGTGTCTCAGTGCAGGGATGAAAATAACTTCTGGAAAATTTTTCCATCAGTTAATAAATGATTATTTGTGTTTGCTTTCTAGGCCGAATTCACCAAGCTATGGTAACGTCCCTAAATGAAGATAATGAAAGCGTAACTGTTGAATGGATTGAAAATGGGGATACTAAAGGCAAAGAGGTAAACTTAATTATTTTAGAAATTCTCTCTTTTGAAAACTGTGTAATCTATGTGCATATGACTTTGGAATTTGCACTGGAAAAAAAAAGAAGATATAAATCTTAGTTTACTTGACGATTCTTTGGTTACAGACTGTTTTGCATAGGAGCTGTTGGGCAAATGCTGGTTTCTGTTGTATTAAATTTGACTTCCTGAGCTCTGTGTCATAGCTTTTAAATAGTTCTTTTCATCTGTTGATTTTGAACCAGATTACAAAGGCTGACCTTGTTATCCTCTTTTTACAAGTAGAAAAATAAAATTTTTGAGAGACAGAATGACTTGCAGTTCGGACAGGAAACTAGTGGGAGAGCTAGATTAGAAATCTTTTTGTTTTTGTTTTATTGAGGAATTGAACTGCTAGTTTGTTTGCTTATTTATTTATTTTTGTCAATAATCTTCCAGCCTTGCTTTCCTTGAGAAAGTGTGCCTTTGTGTGTAACACTTCGTTATCCCCTCTTCCTTTAAAGTTTGGACCATGTTAGCCAGTTTTAGCTGAGATTTGGAGACGCATGTCAGAAATAATTACACTTCACCAGTTGTGTGAAAACACAGGAAAAAGAAAAAAAAATGGTGAGAAAGTCATGGTGATCTCATCAGCTGAGCTCATCCCTCTGGACACACAGAATCCATACAGTAGTGAGGTCTTTGAAAGGTCCAGCCAGAGGAAATGGCAGTCTACAGAGACCGAGGCTATTTAAGATTTTTAGGAAACCAAATTTCAATAGATCTGAAGCCAGCTATTTTTAAGATCCTGTCCCTCCCCCCTTACATTTTACAGCATTTTGAAAGAGAAACACTTAAAAGAAAAAAAATATCATGATAAATTTTACATAGTTTCAACTGTGCTTTTATTTTTTGGGTGGTTGTAATTCATCTGTTTCTTTTGCACTGCCTGGGAAATTTCAAATAATTGAGGTCTCTCTTTTTATGTTACAGAATGTCTTTCATATTTTGCAGTAATTGTCAAATTTCCCGCAGTAATACCAGCTACTTCTGTTTCAATTTAATCACTTTACAAAATTATTAGTATCTGTTGGTGATTTTTAATTCATCCCTTTTCTGAAGGTTGTGTTTTCAACTAATACAAAGACAAAAGCTTATGCTGTTCTTAGTGAACATAAAACAAGATAGTTCAGGTTTTAGAATAAACAAATTGCGGGGTAAAACCACTAAATATATTAACTGTTTATTCTCAAACATAACAGGAGAAATGGAGAGGGTGAGTATTGTTTTACGACTCATCAATGCATTTTATATTCTTTTACACAGATTGACCTGGAGAGCATATTTTCACTTAACCCAGATCTTGCACCTGATGAAGATATCGAACCCAGTCCAGAGACACCACCACCACCGACTCCATCAGCCAAAGTAAACAAAATCGTGAAGGTTGGTAATATCTACGCCACGTGTTCATGTTAAACATACAGAACTCCTATATGTGTTGTTATGCTTGAATTTTTAACTTTAACTTTTGTGTCTGCGGAGCTATCTGGTAATTGTGTTCTTTTGTTTTTCCTATGCTGAATAGGGGTTTCTAAAAATTTTTTAAGGACAGGTTTGGCAGAGGAGGATTTGGGAACTAATATTTATATAACTAAACATATATCAAGGAAAAATACAGAAAAGGTTTTGGAGATTGTTTTGAAACAGTATGTATAGTTCAAGCAGTCTTCACCCTCGGCTCTTCAGGGAGGGGTTTGGCAGCAATCACCTCTCTGCGTTGCTGACGTCCTGTTATTTTTATTCACTGAAAAGAAGCAGAGGTGGGGCTGCAGTTTACGTTTTCAATAATACGGTGATCGAATAACAGAGATTTCTTTCTTTATAGAGTCGAAGAACTGTGGTACCTGTTAAGAACGACACCCCCGCCAGAGATAACAGAGGTAAATGTTATCTCTTTCCATTTCAAGGAAGTAAAAAATATGGGAACATTTTAACCTCCTGCTCATCTAACATTCCTTAATAGTTCTGCATTTCTCATTCGGTATGTATGCATGTGACTCGTGAAAGACATGGTACATCATTCCTAGAATTATTCCTATGTATATTTAGGAATTTTTACTGTACAAATAGTATTTATATGCAAGTTTAAACAATTTAGCATTAGGAAAGTTAAGCTGAATGAACTGAAGGTGCAAAAATTTGAAGTTAATTAATTATGCTACATTAAATCCTGTGTGGACTTTTCCGAGTTAAAGCATCCTCAGTTTGCTTCAGCTTAATTGAGCGTTTCAATACACACTAAGTAGTGTACTTAAAATTGTTACGCTTACAATTTTTTAACTTAGTTTTGTAACAGTGTGTGTGTAAACATTCATTCAACGAGTACTTAAGCCCTACGGGTTATTTCTCACACTACAGTTAATAGCAAAAAATTTACAAAAAATGCGGAAATACCACAGGAGGATAGGTAGAAAGTATGTATTGGATGAATACAGATGTAGTGCATCTATAACATGAGAAAGAATAGTTACTGCTCACTGTTTTGATTTTCTCTCCTGCGTTAAACATAACTAACTTGTACTGGTGATGGTGATGATTCTTCTTCCAAACATTAATCTCCTGTCATTAATTCAGAGTGGATTCTAGTCCATCTGTTTAAACTTGAAAAACAAGTGGGCTTGCATATCTTTGCAACTGTTCGTACTCTTCTGGTGGATGATTTGGACCACTTTCTCCCGGCTGCCATTTGCCTTTGGGGGTGTTAAACAAATCGAAAATCTCATGAAGAGGGGATAATTTTTTTGAACTAATACGGTTTAAATTTGAGACATGTTATTGATGGGCTCTCCTCACATCCATACATGTTGTCCTTTGTAGTGAATGGTCCGTTTGGTATGGAATAACCCTGTAGCTTGTATTTTAATAGGTCCTATGGATCCTACTATTCACAGTCAGCCTGCATATTTGTTGGCCTTGTAATTAAGCTTTTCTCAGCACACTGTCTTATTTCGTGTAATCAATTTGTGCTGTAAACTACATCTCCTATCGTATTTGGAATGATCCGGGCATTTGTCTTGTCTGTCCCGTTCAATACCTTTTTCCCCAGTTGCCTCCATGTTGCACAGTGAACTGGCCTTTGTTTGGAGTGTCATCTCTGGCTGCTAATCAAAGCTGATACCTTCACTTTCGTACTCTTCTGGCAGTCTCTGTTAGGACCATGTGTAGGCAATGGGCCAGCTGAAGCAAAGCTGCTTGAAGCAACTCTTTGAGAAACAATTTAAAGCATTCATCTCTACCAGAGAGAGGCTTGCATGCTCACCACTCCCGCGGCATTCGCTGGGAACGGGCATCACTGCATCTTCAGAAATTGGCATCCTCAGCACGTATAGAATCAATGCATCAGTTTAGACATATCGATTGTATCTGCGTCCCTTCCAGTACAGTGTTAAAAGGGTTTGTTTCTTCCACTCACAGGTTGAGCTGCACTTCGCTGCCTTTCATTTGTATCCCTTTGCACCTCCAGAGGTCGTAGGCTCAATGGGGTGGGATCATTTTGTAATGCCTAGAGAATCTTTTCTTACTCGGTTTTTGGGTATGATCACAATATAAATATATAAAATTTCAGCTCTTTAAGCTTCAGGACTGCGTATCTCCAAGTACACGCTTCATTCTATGCGCATAATAAGTTGTACTAATTCTGCAGTAGAGTATTTGAAAATACACACGTGCGGCGTTGGTACTTAGTAATTATGTTGTGTATAGCGTAACACTAGTATAAAAAAGTCTGCATGCCAAATGTCTTCATTAATAGTCTTTCTACATGGATGGCTGCCCTTCACCCCCAGTAAATTGTTGTGTCTGGAAAGGGGCCTTGTTTGATCTCGCCGTAACAGCAACGCATGTCAGAATTGGGTAGAAATGTTAAGTCTTCCGTGTCCAGATGAGCTTTGTGCTTTTCCTTTGCAGTGGTTGGTTCTGCACGCGCGCGACCTACTCAGCTTCCCGAGCAGTCTTCCTCCTCTCAGCAGAATGGTAGTGTTTCAGATATATCTCCAGTTCAAGCTGCAAAAAAGGAATTTGGACCCCCTTGTATGTAAACCGTGTATCGAGGATTCATTCATTCTGGGCGTTACATGCACATTCTCTTGGATTATGTTGTTGTCCATAAATGACAAATGGTCTACAGGCGCAGTTGTCGGTGGGCTTCCTCGAGGAGCTTTTTCAGAGAGCTGCGGCTAAACAAATGTTCACTTTTGTCATAGTTGTGCTGTTATTTGGAATTTGGTTTTCCTTTGTCTTTTTTTTTTTTTTTTACCATGGTGGTGCTTTTTCTTCTTTTTTTAATTTGCCTGGGCTTTCTTTTGATTCAAACCAAGAGATCACATGTATCAGTCCAAATATTTTTTGAGGGTCATTGTGCTTATATTTTTGGTTGTGTGATTATTGTCCCATCCCCATGATTTTTTTCTAATTAATTTATTTTATGAATTTTAGAAATTAAACTGCCATAATTATTCTGTACTAATACTGATTTGCTTGAAAAGCTAGTTGATACAAATGCATTCTAATTATTGATAAATTAATATAACTGAAATGTTAAGGTGCGAATACTAAATTCACGCAACACTGAAAATATTTTAAAATTTTATCATTTTCTTTAAGCACGTAGAAAATCTAATTGTGTAAAAGAGGTTGAAAAGTTGCAAGAGAAACGTGAAAAAAGAAGGTTACAGCAGCAGGAACTTAGAGAAAAAAGAGCTCAGGTTAGTATTTTTAGCTCGGATCGAAAACGTATGTCAGCAAGTCAAGTTTGCAAAATCATTGTGCTTTTTTCAGTCTTTAATAGTTTTTATAAACTGTAATAATCTTGAAATGAAGTATTTTCATCCTGTATATGTTTGATAAATATTTTGGTGCTTGGTTGCATTGCATTTTTCTTCCTACAGAAATAATTGCTTACAGTTGTTGATCTTGCTGCATGTTTTTTAAAGATCCAAGTACTGATGATAGCTATTTCTTAGGGAAAATATATAGTTGAAAATAATAAAATCTTTGACTTTTAAAAAGGTAGGGCTGTTATTCTACAGGAGGTATTACAACATTATGATAAATTCTTCTTTATGATCTTTGCTGCTTTGTAGGAGATCTATTTGAGGCTCAAGTTTGAACAGTGACTTTTTTTTCCTTTAGAGCAGTGTATACATTTATACTTTAGCTTTGCATCCTGCGAGCAGCTTGGCAGCAAGTTGTTAAAAACTTACGGGAAAGAAACGAAGTTGCTAATCCTGTGAGCAGAATCTCTTAATATTAATTGACTTTCTGTCAAAGTGGTGCAAAAGCTTCAGCAGAACTGGTAGCGTAATCTTGTTGGCGGCCCTGTGCGTATGTGTTAGTCTCTGAAGAGACACTGCCAATCCGCTACTGACAGGAGAAGTATCACCACCAAGTAAATAATTCAGGCAGTTTACTTCATAGTTTAATGATGTGTCTAAGTTGACGTAAAACCGCCTGTGTTGAATTCATGTTCTCTAATTTCTATCCATTTACACAAATGGAAAACATTACTATGTGTTTACGCGTGAGGAACAAATACTTTTTGGCTTTATATATTATAATACTTTGACGTGGTACTACACTTAAAATTTTCTTTTTATTGGTCCTGTGAAGACTCCCTTTGCATCTGAGTTTTAAACTTCTGTATGAGGAAGCTCTGTTTTTCTTGGTGACCTGTATGTACGTGTGCTTCCTGTTGCTTTCTGTATTCTGTTGTGAAACGCAGCAATAATTAGCTGAGCACTGTCTTCTAGTGGGCAAGACCTTTAAGCACGCTTTGAAGAGTATTAGGCAAACAGTTTTTCCGTAATAAGGAGTACTCCTTTCTGAATGTTAGAAGGAAAAGGAAGTGTTTCAGCAGGAATGCGTTTTATGTGGACCTGCTGTCAGCAGTTTTTAGTTCAGTGTAGTCAGAGTGAACAAGATGAAGGTACAGTCAGCTTCTGATTACCAGGACACAGTTTTACCTGAGGTGAGGATCGGCCGTGTTCCGGGTGCAGAGTTGTGATGAGCTGGCTCCCTTTCAGCTTCTTAACCCCAGTGCAGCGCTTTCTGAGAGTGCCTACGCAGTGTCCACCACCAGCTGTCATCCAGAAGGAGTTTGACATCGTTTGGGGGGAGCCATGCAAAACTTAAATCAGGTCTGAGCACCAGAGCTGGCTATGTATGGCATCAGCAGCGTGTCCTGAAACGGTGCAAAAACTGACAGTCATGGGTAGAAGTGACAGGAAGGACATTTGATCAATTCTGCAGAGGACCAGCTCTGCTCGCAGTAGGCTCAGGCTTAGCAGGGCTTGGAGAGGCTCCGTGCGTGGCCTCTTAATGTGTCCATTCGCTCCGGTACTGATGGTTCCAGGCTTAGGGATGGAAGGTCTCCTCATCCTGCATGTAGCCTCCTTGGGATTGCTTCTGCTTTTGGGGGGGTCTGCAAGTGTTGGAAGAGGTTCCAATGCATCCAAGTAAGTGTAGGAGTTCACTCAAGACCAGTAGTAGGATCAAGCTCCTCTAACCAACTTGGATGCAGCAGGGTTGTGTTTAGAGCAGCTGGGGTGTCTGCACTGTCCTCGGCGGTGTGTGTTGTACCGGTGACACGGGGTGTATCTGTCCGTCCGTTGGATCGCCTTATCGCAGATGAAGCAGCATTGACTGTATGTGCTACCTGGTGGTGTGCACTTGTTCAGAGGTGTTCAGTGTGAAGATTGTGGCAAAGGTGGGAGTCACTTCTCTTTCTTGAGTACGCTGTTAATGAGTCCTTAATTAAAAACTATTTTCTATTACACGCCAACCAAAAACATGAAGTAGAAGGCATATAATTGCTTTGCTATCAGTAAATTAGCTACATCAGAATGGAAAAAGTCATTAAAATTGCATTTGAGACTTTTCTGGTATTTTGGAGAAAAAACAAGATTTCAGTTACTGTGTATTTTTCTTATAAATAAATGTAGAAGATACTGAAATCAGTCTGTTTCAGGAAAAAAAGGTATATTAGAAGTTCTGTTGCTTACTTCCCTAGGATGTTGATGCTACAAACCCAAATTATGAAATTATGTGTATGATAAGAGATTTCAGGGGAAGTTTGGATTATAGACCACTGACAACTGCAGATCCTGTAAGTACCCCAGCAACATGGAAATTTGTTATCCTTCTGTATTTTTGTTATGTGTTTTCAATTTTTTCAATGTATACCTCTCTCTGTAAACATCAAAAATAAGTAGTTTAATATATATTAGTATTCGTCATAACATGGGTTTATTTTTTCTGTAATTTGATGATATTTAACTTAGTAGGTATTGGAAGTCCTGGGTTACTAAATTATTGTTAATTATGTTATGTCATTTATATATTTTTTTTCTATAAAGTAATACCAATATGTACCAAGTAGTCACTCAGCGTCTTTATTGTAATTTTTCCTGGGATGCTAGGGGATGTGCACCCAAAACCATTAAGCTCCTCTGAAATATCCTGTTGAGTATGAAGATTAATATTTGATTTTGAAGGTGATGAGCACCTTTGGTTTGCAGGGAAGTGAGAGGAGCAGAATCCTTAAATGATGAAGATTATCAGATCTCTGTGGAAATCAGAGTTTTGTGATTATGACAATTTCTGTCAATAGCGTATGTACCCTGATAGAGCTGGATTTGCTTGCGATGTTCCAAAGATGTTCCTGGTACTCTACAGGATTAGATCACTGTCTGCAGGGAGTTTTGTTAATGAGGGGTTCTCCCTTTTGGGTTCTTGGCTATTGTACAGACACAGAGGGCTTTTACATGTTCAGGTGACTCACTGTCTTGGAAATTTCTCTTTGTTTAGATGATTGGTTAATTAATTCAATAATAGAAGTAAAATAAAGTAAAATATCATATAACTGAAATCGGAGTATAGTTCACTGAAAGATTGTTTCCTTTGCAGATCGATGAGCACAGGATATGCGTTTGTGTACGAAAACGACCACTGAATAAAAAAGGTATGACCATTGAAGATTTTGCTGAATTTTTTCTCTGAAGAGCCGCTTCTGATAGTTACATTATTTGTGTTAAAGGGATATAGAAGTACTGATGAAAGGTGAAACTGTTATACTAGACAATATGTGTGACAGACCCAGAAAATTAATAAACTCATAACTTGGATAAAGAGGGGGAGAAAAGTAGTTTAACTGTCACCGTTTCATGGACTGGGACCCGAGGTGCAGAGAGTGCAGTTTTTCTCCAAGGCCATCTAGGATGTATTTAGTTGATCTGGGAATTAATTCTACTGTAATTTCTTCAGTATTCTTATATTGTCTTAGGATCACCATTCTTTTAAACTATCTGTCCTTCAAGTGATCTCCTGAGCAGAGAGCCACCCAGTGAAAACTTTCATACACATTTTTTGTACATGTATTTTTATACTTTCAAGCGGTCTTGAATCAGACATCAAGGGAGCAATTCAGGTGCTTAAATGCTGATGTCTTATGACGTGTCAGGTGCACAAATGTGTCCAACATCCTTGCAGGGCTAGCGGATTACATACAAATTCGAGACTGGTATCCCCTGGAGTTGCTGTTCAGGGCTGGGCAAGATACCCTGGGGCATATGAAATGCCATTAAAAAACTATTAGATACTGGGATGACTCCCTAGTGAGATTTTTAATATGTGATTAGTATTACAACTGTTTTTCTTACTGCCTGCTTGTCAGACTGGAGTCTGTATTCCAAACAAAACCATTCAGGTTTTCAACTCCAGTTAAATCCCAATCTTCCCATGAAGTTCTTTACTTTCAGCAGGAAATTAAGAATGCAAATTAATTTGAAATTAAGATTGCAGCCTGTCTGAATCCAGCGCTAAAGTAAGCTGACTTTCACTTTGAAAGATGTTTCTTTCCTTCTCTTTCGATTTTATTTGGTTTATCTAAGGGACTCAAAGAGCATCGGTCTGACATGGGATGCATTTATTATTTTTGTACTGTCAGGACTACGCATTGAGGATTATCTGGAGCATATCCAGAGAAAGATGGGAGAATTGTATAGGAAGGGGAAAACATATGTTGATGCCAGTATATAGTTAGTTTTTTGGCTTATTTTGTCCTCCACGTTACTCTTTCCCCCACTTTATTTTTTTTCTTCATTTTTACCTTTCCTTTCTTCTTATTGCCTGTATTTTTTTCTCTTAGTCATCTGAAAGGAATGTGTAATCTCAAGAATTGGTTAATTGAAACTATTTTGCACAACCTATTAAAAAGGGCATTCAATGTACAAGTCTGGTAGCAGTTGAATTTCTGTTTCAGCATTGGAGGTTATCTTTCATAAAGTATGACTTACAATCTGACACATTTGGGGGAAATGTCACCTTCTACCTCTGCTGAAGGTGGACAAAGTGAAATTACAGTAAATGAGAGCAAGTTGTCATGAGCTGGCATTCAGACATAGGATTTGATTTTGTGAATGTTGCATACACATTAGGTATCAGCGGTTTGTAGCTATTGAAAAAATAGTTCAGCAGTGTTTGTAGGAAGTGAGTGTCTAAGTAAAAATGAGGTTGGCACTAAAGTTATTTTGCATTTTTAAGAATAAGCTATAGTAAAAAGGTACTAATGAAATAATCTACGCAGAGGATGAACCATAGAGATAATCTAGTACCTACACAACACAATCTTCTGAAAACACGCTTCATAAGAAACAGTAATTCTCATGCTACATTTTAAAATGGAAGAGTATAAAAGAATCTAATATACTAGTGTGTAACCCCCTGAAGAGAAAAATAAAATTAGTTTGTTTTGTCAGTCTCACAAATGCAGAATTATCACCAAAATCTTTAGGTGTTGTCAGCACCAATCGTTTTGTGGATTGGCTTTGCAGGAAGTAGGTGTTCAGATTGACTTTGTAAGATTTTATTTCAGTGACATATATTTATAAGTGAGAAATGCATGATGGGTTTCAGAGAGACTATTCCAAATTACTGTCAGCAAGGAGTACGGGTTCTCATAAAAAGTGGCTAGGAGCAGGTAAATGTCTTATGCCAAACAATTGTTTAAGAAAAATGAGCTTTTGACTGCTTAAACTAAAAAGTTTTTGCTGAAAGAATTGACTGTTGTACATCTCTTTTCATCCTTATACCTTATTTCTTCTCTCTGATTACTGCAGAATAATTGCATTTTATTTTATTGCAGAAAAATTGATTATATAGTGACTTGAATGCATATTTCTGTTGGTGCGTAATGTCATGCAATGGTAACCATTGTACTGTTTGATCAGTGTGTTAACTGATGAAAAGATTTCTATCTGATTGTATAAAGCCACATCAAATTCTTGAACTGCATGCCCCAAGAAATTTTACATAGAAATGTAAGTAGGTCACATTAGTGATCCTGACTGTACACACAAAGGATCTTTATTTTTGTGCTTATTATGGATCACTGGGTTCTCTGCTTTGCTGACTCATATATCTTCCAACAATTAGCAGTAAATTGTAGTACTGTGTAGTAATTACAACCTGGGATCTCACTGTTGAAATCGCATCTAGATGGCTTTTGTTCCTTCCCAGTGAGAGAAAGGTTCATCAGCATTCTCAGCTTTTTCTGCTTACAAGGTAATTTTTAGAGAGGATTTTATTTGGAGAAATTTTATATTATAGAAGTATACTTTGGCTTCCAGGAGGAATACACCAAAGAAAATGTCAGTGTAGAACGAAAGCAAGGTTTTTGTTTCTGAAAGCTGTGAACATGACTGTAACGTTAAGGATTTAGGGAAAATAAAAAGATAAAATTTTAAAATAAAGCAGATTACTGTAAGGATATTAATTTCTTTGTGTTTTTAAGTTTGACAGTCCAAGCTCAGTGTCCAGTTTCTCCCATAGAGAAGTTATTTATAAAAACTCAAAGGATATGGCAGTAATCTATAAAACAGTATAGAAGCTCTGAGGAAAAAGAACTCAAGCCCATGGAAAGCGTTATTACAGAGTCCATAACAGGCTACAATGATAGTGCTATAAATCACGATCTTAGTTTTTCTAACCAGCTTTGTACAACATCTCTTTAATTTCTAGCAATTGGTAGGATAGGATGACTAGACTTCCAAAAGGACATCTCTTACTTAGCAGATTACTATCTAGGCACTGGAAGCACAAATCCATTGCAGTGTTGTTACTTGGAGGAGCTGTGTTATCTGAGATGTTATAAGAGTGTAAACAATGAAAAAATGTGAAAAATAATGATGTGTTGCTAGTTAAATATCTATTTCACTTATTTTATAGAAACTTTAATGAAAGACCTTGACGTAATAACAATTCCTAGTAAAGATGTTGTGATGGTACATGAACCAAAACAAAAGGTGGATTTAACAAGGTACCTAGAAAACCAAACTTTTCGTTTTGATTATGCCTTTGATGACACGGCTCCTAATGAAATGGTTTACAGGTATGTGTATATGCTTTCTTTCTTATGAATCTTTTTTCTCGTGTATCTATCTCCCATGTCAATAACTGTGGGATTACCTCGGTCGTGGACTTCAATCCTATTCTCTGTGTTACCAGACATGTATGTTGCTACTTCCATTCTTTTGCCTGTTTGCTTTTGTTTCAAATCTTTATCCTGAATTCTTCACCTGAAATGTCATCTCCACCTCCGTTGACCTCAGTCCTGCTCTCAGTCCTTGTCCAAGCCCTGCTGGTTTGCAGGCTGAAGCGTGTGTTGCTTGCCTCCTCAGCTACTGAATATTTGCACAACTTCGTGAGCTCTCCATTTGCCTCAGGGTTATCATTTTACTAATTAGTGTGCGTGCAGCACGTGAGGAACCCGAGTCATGGCTTTCGGTCTTCAGGAAACTTGGAAGAAAAGGACAGCCCCAGCCCCGAAGAGCTTGCAGTTTCAATATAAGATAATTAAGAGATGGAAACAAATCAGGAGAGGGTGGGGAAAGAGTACAAAGAAAGCAAAAGAGGTTGTATTGCTATATTGCTGAGAAGCCTGGGTGAGCTTGGCTGTGGGAAGTGGTCTGGCTGATGTAACGCGGAGGTGCATGGGGTTAAATTATCTTGCTGAATCTTTCTGATTTTAAAAAAAAGGCAAAAACCAACACAACAGCAACAGAGACACATCCACTTTCATCCCCAAGGTATTTGGATATCCCGTTTTCTCCTTTACTCTTCTGTTTCACTTCCACATCTGGCACAGATTAATGCACACGGCGTTTTTAAAAACACGTTTCGAGGTAGCCGTTTACCTTGTACAAGTCACTAAACGGAGGAGATACAGTAGCAGGCAAGGTTCGACACCGTGACAGGTCATATAATCATGGTATGCAGCCTAAATGCTTTGAAGCTTTTTGCAGGTAGTATTGATATTTGAAAGGAATTTGATGAAGATAATTTTCCTTATGCTTGGAAAATGATTCCCATAGCCTTAAGGAGTAGTGGCAGAGAAATATCTTGAATCTTGTTTTTTAATGCAACAACTAGGAAGTGAAAGTTAGCATTGTATCCTGATTGATGTTGGACATAATATCCTGTTGGTGGATAACAGAAAATTCAGCGTAAAAAAAAATATTAAAAGGCCTTGAAAATCAAAAATTCTGGTTTATGCATGATATAATTAGGAGGAGAAGAGTGGCAAAAGGAAAATCCGCATAGTCTGTTAGTTTACGCTAACAAAGGACTTCTAAACGGCAAAGCTGTGCCCCTGGAGATTTCTGTCTCTAATGGTTGTCTGCTGGTAGCATCTTTCCTTTCTCGGTACTGAAGAGCTGCAGGAGAGCAATCCACCTGGTGATGTGTGCCTCTTGCCATAGTTCCCCTCCTGCTTAACAGTCACTTCCTCTGCTCTCCCTCCTTCCTGTTACTTATCTTTGGGAGCATAGTGTTTAAATGTGAGGGCTGTTTCTTGGCATACAGCGTTGTTGTATTTTTGTATTGAGTTTTCTCCAGACAATTTTTATTAGTTACATAATACATCAATGGTAATACGGGAAAATATTGAAAGATCAACGTATTCTTACTGAAATGGGAAATCTGTAGCCTGTGTAGCAGTACAGGCTTTTTCCTTCTCCCTTATATGGCACAATAATGATATTACTTGAAGGACAATCTGCATCAAGGCCTCCTGTAATAACAGAAATAAGAGCAAGATAGGTGTCATCACCTGCTTTCACCAGAACTTCAGGGTCCAGTGGGGAAAAAATTCAGTGTGGCAAGTTACTCCAGTTTTCTCCAGTATGCTAAAATTACTCACTGTATGCCTATTGAAAAACGTTCTTCAGTTTGAGGGAAAAAAGTAAAGCTCTATTATTATTATTATTATTATTATTATTATTATTATTATTATTATTATTTTGCTTTAGCTGTATTTTAAATATTTTTGAATCCATGAGCAGCAACACTGAGTTGCAAGTTTTCATTAATATTAAAAAACACACGCTAGTTTGAATGGATATGCCTTTTGAGTTTTAAAGGAGAACCAGAGTTTACATTTCTGAAAGATCAAGATTACAGATAAAGGTTCCAGTAAAAGTAAAGTTGGAATGTTTTGGTATGGTACCATTTGGAGTTGTATAATGCTTTATGAAAGCTTTGCTAGATACATTTGTATTTTGCCTTACTTTAAAATAGATATAACTAAGTCCCTTTTTTATAAATCAGCAAAATAAATAATTTCGAACTCAGTTAAACAGAGATAATGGACTGTGCTTCTTAAGTGGATAGGCTTTGAAATTTTGTATTTCATATACAAAAAGAACAAACATCAAAATATGGGAATACCCTCTTGAGGACAAAGGAAGTATATGTTTAGAAGAAGTAAAAAGGAAAGGCTAAAGCTGATCAGCAGTCATCTGGTATATTTTTGATGAAAATTCATGACTCAGTTAAACTTAGATTTTTGCATAACCTTCCATTGGTGAATGGCTTCCTCTTGCCCATATTATTTTTCTAAGTGATGTGTGTTTGTTCCAAAGTGGAGTGAAAGAAGATTGTACACCTCTGTGTTTCTGTAAACAATTGTTCCTGTTTCTGTCACTTAGCGGTACTTTATGTGTAAACACCCAGAAAAAGTTTAGAAAAAGAGACTTTTGCAGAGAGACTCTTACCTCCATTGGTAACCATCCATTAGTTTACCCTTTGCTTTTGGAGTTTTTCATGAAATAATGGTGATAAGCAGCTGAAGTAGGAACAATAACTATGTTTTTTACAGTAAAAATTAATTCTCTAACATAAAATAATGACACTTTGAATAATATTTTTTGACACATCAAATAATACTTCAGGGATAACTAGAGTTTTCCATTCTGAAGAGCTTGGGTATCCATTTTCTTGAGCCTTTTCTCGGTGTATGTATGTTCTCAAAATATTAAGATGTGTAATGTTGTTTTGGCCACTTGTCTTCTAAATTTAATCTTGGAAGCTGATTTGGGGAGAAAAAAAATCCAAACCCAAAACTATAGCAGAATTTTAGTATCGCCAAAACCTAAGTATTTATCCTCTCCACTGTCCTACTTGGATGTCTCCTAACTCTGTCTTCTTTAAGGAGCTCCAAACTCCATGTAGTATGCTGTGCTGTGTTGCGTCATTAAAACATGATTTTTTTTTTCCTTAGGGTTTAAAGGAGAATAATATTGTTGTAAAATAAATGGGAGAGACCGTGTAGCTTTTATTCGATTGTTTTGGATATTTTCATGCCTTAGAGCTGGTAGTCTCTTTTGTGCAGGAATTGATGTAGATATGTCCTTTGGCCTCTCAAAGTACAGGACCAGTTTTGTTGCTTCTGGCCATAAAATTTATAGCATCCTCGTGGTACTAGCATTTTAAAGTAATTCAGTTTCTAAAGTACTGTTGTTTTTTGCATTTAAGGTTTACAGCTCGACCATTAGTTGAGACCATATTTGAAAGGGGAATGGCTACTTGTTTTGCATATGGGCAAACAGGCAGTGGAAAAACCCATGTAAGTATTTAAGTATTTCTTCTACATGTCAGCAATACACTTCTTTTTATGTATGATACACTTAGATAAGTTCTAATAAGTAACAAATACGTAAGTTAGAGCTCTATGATTTTTATAGTCTATTTCTGATTTTTTTTTTTTTTTTAAATCTAGACTATGGGCGGTGATTTTTCAGGAAAGAACCAAGATTGTTCTAAAGGAATATATGCACTTGCAGGTGAGACTTTATCAATCTGCTGGCTGTTTGCACATTAGTTGAGATCAATAAATTATCCACTCCCTGTTGTACAAAACACAAGGGTCTACATATTTTGCATTACAGTGGAGCTTTGGTAACATCAACAGCAGTTCCTAGATGTGTAGTAGTAAACTGTACACAATAAAGTAAATGTATATATAGATTACTTAAAAAAAAGTAATAAATATAACAGATGATTAATTAAGTTTATAATTTTGGGGTCTTCTGCATCTTCCAATGTAATGTCGCAGTTTAAACTGCAATGTTTTAGGCTTGGTTGACTGACCTTATCTGTTATACTTGCAAAATATGAGAGATGCCATAAAATAGACTGTTAAGCATTAATGAGTCTTCGCTAAATGAAAATACATCACGAGATTTCTTTTTATTCTGGAAATGCATTCGCAGCTCGAGATGTCTTTTTAATGCTAAAGAAACCAAACTATAAGAAGTTAGAACTTCAAGTATATGCAACATTTTTTGAGATCTACAGTGGTAAGGTAAGTACCTGATCTTTCTCTGAGGAAGGGGGAATTTCTCTTTCACAAACAAGATTTTGAGCTTGTCAGATAAAAGATTTTTTTCCTCTTTGTACTAAAAGTTTTATTTCAAATAATACTTTACAATTCCCTTCCAATCATGTTTTTTCCATGGAATGCTTTGCATGTTTTGATATGGCATTTGAAACAAAAGTGTCTTTTAAAGCTCCTCTTTAACTGTTCTGTTTCCCCCTCCCCTCCCTAAGGTTTTTGACTTGTTGAACAGGAAGACAAAGTTAAGAGTGTTAGAAGATGGTAAACAGCAAGTCCAGGTGGTGGGATTACAGGAACGGGAAGTCAAATGTGTTGAAGATGTTCTTAAGCTTATTGAAATAGGCAACAGCTGCAGGTATCTCCCATAGCTTACACCAGTTTTTCATTGTACGTTAAAGAATCAGAACAAGATTGTTTGGGGATCTCTTCACAGTGATGGCTTTTTAATATGTAGTGGGTTCTTTGATGATGTTGGCTGAAAGTAAGTAACCTGCCTACTTTTTAAATAAAGATATTTAGAGTTTCTCTGTCTCCTAGAGAGAAATAACTGATTTTTCTACAGGATGTGAACTGTATGCATTATGTAAGCAACTTACTGACTTAAATTCACATAATTTATAATCTGGAATATTGCCAGATTCTTCAGCTCTAGAAGGCCTCGATACATAGTGACAGAGGTTAAGCATGAATTATTTTTTTTTTTTGAGAATCCAGCTTCATTGTTTTTAAAATTAGCCTTGTGCATAGACTGCTGCCTGATCAGATAAAAACGCCATCAGCATTTTACATGTAAGCTCTTTGATAATCTGAAATCTTTGAAGATCTGATTATTCTTGCTTTTAAAAGGGAGGTAAAATGTTACTAATCTTCCATTTCTGTTTGAAGAGATGGAAAAAGAGGTGTAATTATGCTACGTACATCCAATTATTAGGGTTGTATCTCTAGCGTCCACCAGAACATTAGACGTGCTGTCAACATATGTAAGAAAACACAGGACTTTGTGCGAAAAAACTAGTGTTCTGAGGTTAGCGTGTTTAACGCGTATGGTCCTTCGCCTGTTCATATGTCCTTCCCTTCTCTCCTTTTGGTTAAAGGACATCTGGCCAGACATCTGCAAATGCACACTCATCTCGGAGCCATGCAGTGTTTCAGATTATTCTCAGAAGAAAAGGGAAATTGCATGGTAAATTTTCTCTGATTGATCTGGCTGGCAATGAAAGAGGAGCGGATACTTCCAGTGCAGATAGGCAGACGCGACTGGAAGGTGCGGAAATTAACAAGAGCCTTTTAGCACTCAAGGTAACTGAAATGTTTCCATTGCCTTTGAGTAGGTGGGAGCTTTCTACATATAATAGCAATGACTATTAAAACGAGTGTTTTTGCAGGCTTTGCTTGTCTACATCGTCTTCTGATGTGACAGGTAAAATAATGTATTGATTTTTCCTCTAAATGCCTGAAGGAACACTTGGTAATTACCAAGTAGAAACATTGCAGAAACATTGTGCTATCAACTTGCATGTAGTTTAAAAAAAAAACAAACCCAAACCTCAACAAAAAGTCCCCAGTGGTTGAATTTGAAGAGTTTTCGGATCTGTATCTAAAAAGGGAGGACAGATGACTTACTTTGGTACTCAAGGTCTGAAATACTAACTGGAAATATTCTTACTAATCTCAGTATTTGTTTCTTTTTAATAAAAAATACAGTTACGACATACTTATTTACTGTATTTATTTACTGCTGTAATTAATTCACTAAAGAACACAACAGCAATGTGTCCAGAAAGAGCTAGCAAATAGACTAAAATAAGTTGGAATCCATTTTTGACAACTCTTCTTTGTAGCAAATTGTCTGATAGAGTCACTTTACAGATTTTCATACATTAATCCAGGACACATCAAGAGAGCTAAGAAACATTATTTAAATATTGATATGGCTTTTTTTGCTTGTTGGTTTCATAATGCTCAAAAGAGGTTCAGCCTAAATAGGGAAAGTAATTTTTTGGTGTCAACTGGGGAAACAGTGGTTTGGAATGTCTCAGAAGTTATCTCTATTGTTGGTTAGTTTTGCTTAGGTTTACTAATCTCAGCACCAGCATCACCACTGTGATTTTATATTAAGAATCTGAACCCCAAAATCACTGTGTTTACTTTTTTATCCCCAGTATAGGCATGGGAAAAGACTTGTATCTGGTTCTAAGCAGATCTCACAAAACACCACAAGTATGGCATGTTGAAAAATTGGAAGCAGCAGTTCCAAAACTGTGGCCATTTTTGATTTAGCATCAAAGTAAATAATGCAAGTAACATTGTGTTGACGTTATCACTTGTTTCCAAATGTAACTGAATAAAGCTGGTTTAGTTTTGGTTTTGGGTTTGGGTTTTTGTTTTTGGTTTGTTTTTTTTTCAGTTAACTTGTTGATTTTGTACTGGCTAGTGCCTTCAGTGCAATACCCATACAACATACTTGGTTATTTTCATACAGCTTGCCTTTTTAATTATAGCAAAAGGCTCTGCTGCTGCCGTACTAGTGGTTGTGATCTAAATTATATGGGGAAGGGGAAATAAAAATAAGTGGAGGACTTACAGAGGTCTAAGCAGTGGCACAAGAAGATAGAAGTTTCTCAATCATATGTTAGTTTTCCATTTTTTTGTCTGCGCCCAAAACCATTATACAGCTTTTTCCATTTGTATTAAAGAGCCTTGAAGTTATTGTGAAGTTCAAATTAAACTAGTATGTTCTGAGGGGTGGTCTTTGGTGCTAATCCAAGATTTGCTGTTTGCATCTGGGTATGTCCTGTCTTAACCTGTTCAGATTTTTGGTACAGGAAGCTATTTCTGTAATGTCTCTACATGTAAGTAGTGTTGTCATTTTGTTACCTGGTTTTCTGAGCTGTGATGAAAAGGAAAAGTAGTTAAAAACTCCATTAATTTAGAAGCTGGCAGTGTCCTCCTATAATCCTTGTACTAATAAGGAGATAATCCAATTCTAATTTTTCAGGAGTAAGCAAACTAAAAATCATTACACTAAATTAAAATATCTTAATGAAACTTGTTGGTTGCCATATCAGTAATTCGACATACACATTTGTGACTGTTCTTAGTTTTTAATGTCACTTGTTGAAAATATGTTGCCGCTCTTTCTGTCTAATCTGCTTTTCTCCTTATGTAAGTATAGTAGTAATGTACAAATTCAAAAAATTCAAGGAATGCACTACCTTGCTCACTTATGAGTACTGGGTCCTTTTTAGTATTTGCATGTGAAATTCACATTCAACAAGCTTCAGTCTTTCTGTTTATCCGAGCTGTGTCCATTCTATAAAATTCAGCTGGTGAGTTTTTAAAATAATCACTTTAGTTAAAGCCAACTTGCCCTTGTGTTCGTTCTCTTCTGTACCGTGGCAGCTTTATTCTGAGCCCATTTTTAGTTCTGTTTTATGCTGTTTCACGGTTGCGATGCTTTCTTGGATTATCATCCAGCAGTTTCTAGCCTGGCTTTTGGAAGAAGCTGTTTCTAGGAAATTTCAAAACGCCACAAGGATATGGCTGCAGCTGGTGGATTAGCTGAACTACTGTAGAACTACTCATGTAACACAAAAGCCATTCCATCTGTTAGTGCTGCTAAAAGCAAAGCTGTAATTTGAAAAGCTTTTGAAGTATGATTGTTTGAAGAAGTTCTGTGTGTAGATGTGTTAAAACTACCACCCATGCATCCGAAAAGATGCCTGTACACAAAGTATTAAGGCAAAGGCAGAAACTGGAATTAATGGTCAAAATATGACGACGACAACAACAACACAGAAATTTAAATTTAAACATTTTTTGCATAAGATGTAATTTATTAGCTGATGTTAGAGCTCTGAGTGGGCAGAAGTGATGTTTAGATTAGTGTGATCTTGGTTTGCACTGTTGTACTTAGTTGCTGCTGTAATTTCTATAGTAATTTCATAATATTTACATCTATAGAGTATTCCTCACTGGAACGCTCCAACCAATTGCAAATATTAGTTTAGCCCCATACCTCTGCAAGTGAAAGAGGAGACCTTATCCCTCTTTTTTCACATGAAGAATATTTTAAAACAGGGAATGACTTAAGTTCATTGTTTGACAAGTCATTGTTGAATGACAAGTTTTCAGGTGTCTTCCAATGTTGAGTACATCAATGGAGAGCTATGCTTACTGTGTTTGTGACCTGTGGAAGCTTTCAGAAAGTTTGTTTTCTTCTGAACTGTAAAGACAGACAGCGGTAGGGACAGAATCACAGCTTCTGCTTTTAATTGGTAGAGTTAACCCGTGTCTCTGTCCACTCTGCTTCTGCTGGCAGAGGCTGTAGATCAATCATGCATTTGCAGCTGATAATCAGAAATAATTGGTAGTCTGGACATTTAACATCAACATTGATTTTTTGTTTTGTTTTGTTTTGTTGTTGGATACAATAGATGTAAACATTTTGGATGAGAGTCAGAAAATTTTTTAGGCTCCTAAGTCCTTTTTAATTTCCTACCTCTCTACTGAACTTAATGAGAGGTAAAAGCCTAACACTTCTTGAATCCAAGCTTTAATGGTAAATTTTAATGATATTTCAGAGGAAACAACATAACTAAGGCATGTATTTTCTGATTTTGCATTGCATTCGTATTGTATTTATTCAACCCGTGTTAAAGAAAAACGCATAAACCTGTTTGTTCTTTCAGGAGTGCATCAGAGCCTTAGGCCGAAATAAACCTCATACACCCTTCAGAGCAAGTAAACTTACTCAGGTGCTAAGAGATTCATTCATAGGAGAAAACTCCCGTACCTGTATGGTAAGTTGACTCGGTTAACTGTTTGTTCTAAAAATTACAAAGAGAAAAGATGCTGGGAATTTAGGCTTTTGTGTTTAAAATTGGTCACTTGCTACCAGCCATGTGTTGGACTTAAGTTTACCCACGGACGGTATATGTGGAGTGAGACTTTCTTGCATCCTTTTCACTTTTTATTGGCCTTTCTTATTTCTTGTTACAGTTTTTTGGCTAGGCACCTAGCTAGAAACACTTCTAGCTTGGGAAGGGTTTTTTTGGTTTTTGTTTCTTTTTTATAATGTCTTAAATATATGAGAGTGTTGTTTGTTGACTCAGAACTTTGGAAAAGGTTGTGTAGACTGGGAAGTACAGTGGTGAGTTACGATCTTTAAATGACAAAGACAAACTTAAAGTTGGTATCAAAGGCATCAGAATATGCTATAGGCTGTTGTGGGGGGAAGTAGTTGGGATAGGTGGGATGAATAGTTGTTTATTGTATAGATGTGCATTTGCATCAGTCTGAAAAACAGAATTCTTCTGTCAGATGGTGGAAAGGACAGATAAAAGCACTCATGTCCAGTTGTTTTATTTGTGCATCCTTAACATTCTTCCTTATGGAAATGCAAACTCTCTGCAGTAGACACCGACTGATAGGTTTGTTTGTGTTGGTTAATTTTCACATACTGCTTGGAATTAATTAGTCCAAAGGCCAGAGAAGTCTGCAGAACACAACGTGAAAACCATGGTCTTAGGGCAGCCTAGTCTTCCCTTTAGCTGTTAGGTATGGTTCTAATTTGAAAATGCTGCTAAAATAGCATTTTTTATTAATCTTTTTTTCTCCTTTATTTTTCTGATGAAAAGACAGGATTGTTTTCTTTCCCAATGAGACATACCTGATCTAGTTGAAGATGTCCCTGCTCGCTGCAGGGGGGATTGGACTAGTTGACCTTTACAGGTCCCTTCCAACCCAAACTGTTCTATGATTCTATAACTTCATAAATCTTACGCAGGATTGGAAAGCTAAATTGTGCATCTTTAGCTAGCGTACCCACACTGCTGAAGAAGGTTTGAAAAGTTAACCTTTTGAAAATTACTCTCTGCACATAGAATAATTAATATTTGCAAATATTTCATGAAGTTCTCACCATCACCTTTACCTCCTTAAAGTGCTAACAAGCTGTCTTTGTTTTGGTGAAGCTTTTTTATTTCATTATTACTCTTCTCATAGAGTTGTCATAGTATTTTTTTACTATTTCAATGTGTGAGAATGCCATTGAGAGTAATCTGTGATCTATGAGTCTTCAGTTTCTGATAAAGCTGCATTCCTTTATTTAATATTCAATATAGTTCTAAATTAAGGGAAGAAAATCCCTGAAAGTAAGTGGAAATATGCTTGAATTATTTTTTTATTTTCTCATTCACGTAACTACAATCACTTTACAATTAAAAATAAGAAAAGCCTTTCATGGTGAGATAATGCTTTCAAACTCATTCTTCTGTTACTTTTTCATGTAGTTTCTCAGTACTAAGACCACTTGTGACATTGTGGTTTTAGTGTTTGTTTACATTAATTTTTATCAAGACTTTAATCAGTAGAGTGTTTTCTTAAGACGCTGATGTGGGAAGAAGAACACTTGGGTGGTTGTGGCCTACTCTGAGTTATAGTTGAAAGGAAGTAGGGAAAGAAAAGAAAACTTCAGTGCATCTTTACGTTTGTTTGAATTGAGCTCTCGCATGTGTAGCACTTGTTCCTGCGATAACTAGATGGATGCAGAATAAAGCTGCCTGTCTAGAGATCTGACAGGTTTCTGAACTGTGTATATTGAACTGAGGGAGGTGTCGGAGATACCTTAGCCTGGAATTACTTCCAGTTGTCTTCGGTTCCCTGGAAAGAGAAGAGGAGATTTGCGCTCCAGTGGCCAAATGGTGGGAATAGTGAATAATGATCAGCAGCTTCACCCCTCTTCTGGGTCTTCCTTTTGCCTTTTTTATCAAGACAATTTATTCAGCTTTCCAGTTGTCTCCTTGGCAGGGTGCGGCTGGTTTGTCAGCACGTTCATGTGTAGGCTTTATATCATACACTGGCAAAATTTTACTGATGAAATTTATAGGGAAAGAAAAGGGAAAGTCATTATGGTTGATAGTTAAAGTGGAACAATATTTTAGTAAATTAAAACAGTACTTATCCTGCAGGTGTGCTGACTGCTATTTTGCAGGAGAACCATGTAATTAACTGTGGTGCTTCAAACTTCTAAAAATAATGGCAAAAACAGTTTAATAATGAGTAGTTTCCTTTGTGTTCCTACAGTTGGCTGCATAGATCATTGCTATGTACTCTAGAAGTGTCTACTTTATGTGAAGTAAATTAGAGCGTAGAAGAACTTTGTAGTTACAACTGCTGTAACTGTCACAAGGTAACATGTAGATCATGATCGTATTTCCTCCAAAATATTTTATCCTGTTACAGGCAAAATAAATTAATGAGTATGCAACATAGAAATATTATTCAATTGGAAAATATTATTTATTGAACATGTAAGACCTCTATGATGCTGTTTTTGATTGTTGGTGAAGAGTCATTTATTGTAAAGGGATTCCTCAACAAGACAAAGGTTTGATCCAGTGTTCTAATGTGCTGTTAGAGAGGAAGACATTTTGCAAATATGTGGTGCTTTTCAATATGGAATGTGTGTAAAATGATGTAGTAAAAACTTGTGATTTTAACTTTATAAGAGGTTCTTGAAATGTCCTGGTATAAAATACCTGCTGGGCCTTTTCCACTTGCTTTCTGACATGCTGTAAATGGGATATTTGAGCCAAATTTATTTAACTGTCATAGAAATATAATTTCTACACTTCATGTTTATTTGACTTTTCCTTTAATTGTTTATGGACTTCCTGTTGCAATTTTAAAAGTTACATCTTTAGGGATTGAGCATTCTCTTCTGTTTGTAAGGTTAAAGTATGATTTAGAAACTTTTTTTTGTTTCAAATTTCAGAAAAATATTTTGAAAATAACTTCATAATGTGGACAGTTATGACTAGGGTCTGCTTCATTCTAAAGAAATCCAGAAGCGTACGATCAGCATAAATAGGTTGTTTTGAACTTTATTAGTCATTGCAGTTTTACTTAAGTTCTTGTCCTTAAATAGTTTCAAAAAACAGTTAAAGTTGTTTTTGAAGAGTTGGGTAGCAGGATAATGTATCATCATTTGAAATTTGCAGGGTAGCTACACAGAATAGTCTCATTTTTTAACCAGTGCTGCGTCCTTGACGTTCTGCAGTCACAGCTGAAGTACCAGACCCCTCAGCCCTCCGGGGCGGGTGTAGGAACCTGCAGATTTCAGTGTCCCAAAAGGGCCTTTGATCCCACTGGGATGGCTTATAAGCAATGTAGAGACGTTTGAAATAGGAAGATTGGTAATTACGGGACTTAAAGATATTCCTGTCCCTAAATAGTGCAGCTTTTTTCATCCTCATTTTGAATTACGAAGGAGGTTGGAGTCCTCCTGTCCTGCCCGGGCTGGGCTTGTTGGGGCATGAGGACATGTGATGAAGCGGATGTTTGCGTTCAGCAGTCTTGTGCGCAGGTTCTTGTGCCCTCAACGGGGTATCCACACAGCTGATGGCACCTACAGGGGCACTTCCCTATAGCAGCTGTACCTTACACGCTTCAAAACATTGGGGTGGTCCCGTGGTGATAACGGGAATTGCTGTGTGTGTGGTGTGCTCTGAACATTGAGCTGATGGAAGAGATGCACGCATGATGTTAAATGAGTTTGGAAGGATTTTAGGAACTTCTAGGTTTTTTTTAATTACCACCAAGAAGACTTTCTAAAGACACATGCAATCATATAATCTTTCTAAGTCTACACTTGTTTTTATTAGTAACTGACGTGTACCAGTATTAAAGGTTTAAACTTAAGTCTGTATGGTAGGAGGCTCTTTAGACTTTCTATCTCCCTCCCACCACATATTTTTCCTTTCCCCCCAGTAGGAGAAACTCCTCTCAGGATAACTGCTTGTGCTTTTGTACAGTAATGTCAGCAGCAGGATGAAAGAGAAGACCAGGATTATCTGCTCTTCATCAGTTTTGGTCACCTGATGCTGTGCTGCCACAAAAAATGATAATGTGTAGGATTATAGAGGTGTTTGTCCTGGGTAATGCCTTTATGGCTCTCCTGAAAGGAGCATAGATGGAAAAAATAGATTAGTGAGAGAAGCTGGGACAAATAATAATGCCACTTTTGCCTGGTCACAGTTAATGTTTTTGCTGAGTGCTGGAAAGAAGGTGAGATCTTCGAGGTATTTTATTTAACTGGGAAAGGAAAGACATATAGATTCCAGATACGTCTGATAATAAGTTAACTGTCAAGTATTGTTTACAGATAATTTCTAATTGAGAAAAAAAAATCTTTACTTAGGAAAATAGTTAAACACATGCTTATCTTTAATATTATTAAGTACAGTTTTGGACTGTGGCCAAAACAGATCTCTTAAATCAGTATACAGTCTGCTTGAATGGAGAACAGCCTACAAAGATACGTTAAAAAAAAAAAAAAAATAATCTGGTAATTGCAGGATATGTTAGACTTACTTTCTACTGAGTTGCATATCTCCCTTTTTGAGGAGTGTGTTTTTCAGTTGGAGTTTTGCATTTACGTATTACATTACCAAGACAGTGAGATGGGGGAAATTGACTGAATTTCTATGAATTGTTAATGTTTCAGGTATGGTTAAAAAAATCAGATTGAAGTTTTGACTTGACATCTGTCTCCTTGAGATGTCATTGTATAAGGACAGGTGTACAATGTAGGCAATTTTTTTAGATGATCTCATATGAAACCGGAGATGGAAAAAAAAAAAAGTTAATTTGAATTCATCTACCCTTTCATCTGTACAAAGTGATTTATTAACACGTGGCTTATTTTCTCCAGATTGCTACAATTTCTCCAGGGATGGCATCATGTGAAAACACTCTAAATACATTGAGATATGCAAATAGGTATGGAAAATGTTATTGCTTATAGCTATACCGGCTGTTGATCACTGACATTTGTTCCACGATGTAGAATTATTTTAACTACTTGAATAATTTTATCGTACTTGCATTTCTTAATAAGATTTAAAGGAAATAACTGATCCAGGCTCACATTTAATTTAAATTGTCACTTTTTAGAACCATTACAATAGAATCCATAGAAACTGCATTTAAGCCATTATCCAGAGATGGACCATGAGGATTGCAAGGAACGTGGGAGATGCCACTATCAGTTTTGCCCCAGCTCTGGAGGCACCATCTCTTATGTTAGGGGCAGTTGGTATTCATGATGATTCCCTGTGGTGTTAGCTGAAACTCCTTGCTGCCAAGTGAATTTTTTTTCATCCCCTTGGTGGAATTGCATGCAGTTGCCAGTCTGTTTCACATGAAACTTTATACTTCCAAACTTCAAGCAAATATCTGAGACCCCTAAGTAATCCAACAGAGACTATAATCAGTGTAGAGAAATTAGCACCTCCAGAGGCTGATGCAGCACCTCTGAGACCTGTGCAGCTCTCTGAAAGTGTTCATCTCTCTCCAGTGAGCGTGAAAGGAGCCTTCCCCTGCTGCAGTTCTCCTTCGTTTAACGTCCGTGGAGATGGGGTGATGAGGTCCTGCCTGTCCCTGCAGTCAGACCTGCGACCCAGAGACACCCCCCCACTCACACGCTTTGCTGCAGAGAACAAAGGAGGCAAACACGCCCCTGGGCCATCAGAAACCCCGGGTTTGGCAGAGGCGGCTACTATCTAGTGGCCTGCGTGCCCCGGTGGGAGATGGGACAGAACCACGACTGCTCTTGCTTGGCTGGGCAGCCCAGCCAGTGGCTAGTTAGGCACCAAGGGCTGCGAGGAAAGCTTGCCACCCACTCCCCGTGGTGTCCAAATGGCTCTGTGTCTGGATCAAGGGCGCTAGTAGCAAATCTGCCTGGCTTGGACCAGTCTGTGATTTCCCTCCTGGTGAGAAGGAGGCATCTCCTCCCCTGCTTACGGTGACATAACGAAGGACCTTGCACATTCGTCAAGACTCGTTGGGTCTTTTACCCCTTATAGAATACGCGGCGCTGAAGTCACTCCAGAAAAAGGCACTGCAAAACTAATTAAACACCTATTTCTAATATACTCAATAGTGGCTCAGAAACTGTTTCTTCCCCTTGGTGTTAAATTTGCATGTTGTTACAGGGTAAATGCCCATCTCTGTAAAGCTGCTTTATGTGTTTTGTGTAGTATTTTAGTTTTTTCTAGCAACTTATTATTTTCATAGCACAATTAGTTTTTAGATGCGGGACACCAGTGAGGGTGCAGTGTAAGATGGGGGCAGGGGGGCAGAATAGAATTTAAAGTTTTGTAGTTGTTTGACAGTTTAAAAGGAGCTGTTTAGTGGCAGGTTTTATTAACTGCACGAACTGAAATCTGGAATTATTCTTCTGAAAACACTGCTATTATAGTCCCCTGCAAATGAGCAGCACTGGTTTTGTTCAGTTTTGTTAGTGATCTGTAACTCTGTTTGCAGAAGTTTTAAATATGTTGGCACACTTGTGTTTTAATATAAAAGTAATTTTCTAGTTAAACTATTAAAGAAGTATGCTAAACAAGGAGTTGTCATTTTAACTGTGTTTATGAGAACATTTTCTTTTAATTTGCTGCTGTATTTTGCTGCTGCAGAGTAAAGGAATTTGGAATTAGTCCTTCGGACATTCCCTTCTCACAGGGTAGTGGCAGTCGCTCTGATCTCTCTCCTTCCTATGAGTATGACGACTTTTCTCCTTCAATCACCAGGTCTACTTCATTCTATACATGGAATCTTTATTTTTAAGTTTTCTTTTTGGCTATGTAATTTTACAGACCAACCTTTCATTAGTCCCCTTGCCTTGAGTCACACATACTTTGTTTTTATTTTGTTTGGCAGGTGATGGTTCTGCATGATCTGCAATCATCTTCCCAGTATTTTGTTCACCCTCCTTTAAACATCCACACTCTGTAGCCAGGCTTGCTAGTTTCCTTCATACATTTTTTAAAAAATGGTGATGTCGGCTTCATACATTTAGTGCACCAAATCTGACAAGTCTGTGTTTAGGGTAATTTCAATATGTCTAGTTAAAAAAGAAAACAATTTTCACACATAGATATATTTAAAGCTTTTCATCACTCTGGAGGTGAATGAAAAACAGTTTCCATTGTAGTAAATAAGTGCTACTTGAAAAAATGTTTTTCGCTTTAAAAAATGAAGAATACATTTTAAAACTTGCTATACTTGCAGACTTTGATGTGTCTGTTTCATGAACTTGCTTTTAAAAGAGCTTTCTTTTGACAGAATCATTATCAATCTTTTAAACCATATTCATGCTGCAAGAGCCTAACATTTTAATAAGATATTTTCACCTTTGAAATTATTTTAATTAAAAGATCTATACATTCTCTGAGGTACCTGGTTGCAAATTATTATTTTCTTCAGAATTCTTGGTGGATTTGCTTTTAACAGCTGGTGGGGTACTGACTGACTGTCTTTTTTAAAGCACAATTGTGTGCGCAGAAAAAGAAAGATGGGTCAGGTTTAGGGTGCCGAATGAACTTTTCTTTAAAATATTACTCATTGTTAAGGACTTAATATTGGAGGTTTGGAGATTTTTGCCTTCTTAACTCTTAATGAATAATAATATTTCAATCAGAAAATGTCTCTTGCTGGAAGATGGACTGTAATCCACCTGCAAGTAGTTGAAATTCAATGGTCCATGGAGTTGGACTAACATCTTTTTGTCACTGAAAGTACATTAAATTTGTGAAGCTGACATCATCATCCTCCTTATTAAATGAATTAATTGCGCACAAACCCATAGAGCTTTTTTTTTTTTTTTTTGGTTGTGACTCTTTTGCACAGGAAGTTACTAATTTACAAACGCAACATTTTCTGCTCGTAGGGTGAAGGAGCTGACGGTCGACCCTAGTGCCGCAGGAGATATCCGCCCCATTATACACCATACTCCCAATCAGATCGACGACTTGGAGACACAGTGGGGTGTGGGGAGCTCTCCTCAGAGAGATGATCTCAAACTGCTTTGTGAACAAAACGTGAGTGGGTTACAGCGTTACATGGAAAGAGATGATGATAAATACAGCGGCAGAACAAATCCACAGTGATGTGTATTTATAGCCTGTTAGCAAGATTGTTAAGTAAATACATTGTGCCTCTTCACCTTTTCACTTTACAGCATTGCATTCATTCCCATGCGGAAAAAACCCAAACACAAAACATTTCTTGAAAGGTGAGAGGAGAATGTTTTACTTTTCTTTATTTTCCTTGCTGGTTAGGGCTTTTAATGTCTAGGCAAGATCTGTTCTAGGCTTTGGCATTCTTTAGTGTGCATTTTTTCCAGGATAGCTTCATTTTTTTGTAGGCAGTTAGAAGTGTCCTGGGACGCTCATATGTTTTATTTAACACCCGTGTAGTTTTGAGCGTTATTTTCCCTGCGTGCAACAACCATTTCAAGTGAGTTGGCCTTTCTCTGCGGTTAGAAATCTGGCCGCCCATCATTCCTCTTCCTGACATTCTGATTTTCACGGGGTGAAACCCCAGTGCACTGTTTGGGGGAGAGCCGCATCACGTTCCCAGCGTGTCTCCCTGGGCTGCTGGAGTGGGGAGCTGAGAGGCATCTTCCCCTCATTGCTGATTATCAGGTCTAGTCCTGGTTCCTTAAATGTTCAACAGGGATTAAAACTCGATTTGTGAAAATGCTGATGAAATGTAGGAAAGAAAAATCCTTACTATCCTAACTTACTTTTCGCAAGGCTCTCTGCCTTCTCAGACACCTCTTCATGGTGTCTGCTGTATTTCTCACTTTTGCAACCAGCACTTCTTCCAGAATTCTATTTTATAAGAACAGGATAATGATTCCTAGAGCCTCCCACTGGACAGTCCTTCCAGCCACATACCCTTTCGTATCATACTTTTTCATTGTTCATGTGGAATTAAATTAAGCTTTACAATATATTTTAAAAAAGATTTCAAAGGCATCGTATAAAGAACTATACTGTCTTGCTGAAACATTAGTTACAGCCTACCTAGCGCTTTCCCCTTTGATTGTTAACTAGTCATTTCTAAACAAGCTCCGTTTGGCCCAGTTTGTAAATTAATGTTGTGCATTCTTCTAATGTATTAATCACTATGTACATTTTAGATTTTTCACTTTACATTTCCTCTACTTTTTTTTTTTCTAAAGGATTAATTTAAAATGTATTGAATGTAATTGCTGTTCTCTTCTTTTGAAAATTGTTATCTGTGTGTTGTGATGTGCACAACAAAAAGCCCTGACAGAAACCCAGAGTTTTCTGTAGGCATTAAAACGTATGAGAAATTAGCATTCTTCCTTTGTGATTTCCTCTTCCCACTATTTTACCTTGTTTTTTTAATGTGGAATATTCTGTTTTCCGGTATTCACTAGGATTAGTGGCTGGAAATTTTTAGTGAATATGAACTAAATTTAACACTGTGAATATTTTGAATTTATTGCCCTCTCCTCTCATTTCTGGAGACTTTCTTGTTAGGAGTATTAAATTCTGGTTTTGACAGGTTCTGCCTTCTGCATATTTCTTTTTGTGTTCTGTGATGAAATGGATCACATTCAATATATTTCCCGTAGCCACCATTCTTTCCAGACTAACAAGCTTAACTATTGTTTTTAGGAAGAGGAGGTTTCTCCGCAGTTGTTTACTTTCCATGAAGCTGTGTCACAGATGGTAGAGATGGAAGAGCAAGTAGTAGAAGACCACAGGGCTGTCTTCCAGGTAAAAGATGGAGCTCTATTTTGTTTTATCCTAATCCAGGAATTCAGGTTTTCCCAATGGAAGTGCATACTCTTGAAGATGCAGGATATCATCTGGTCATTCCGCTGCTGTCAGAGATTTCTAAATTATTTTATTATGCTAAGACCATTGTAGCAAACAAATAGGGACAGATCCCATAACTGCTAATCTTTGTCTCCATGGTGAGAGAGAAGCATATTTCTGTATCGTCCCAGAAATTCAGTAAAATTTTCCTATTCTTCTCAACAAAGGCTGTGGTCATTGTAAGAAAAGTTGCTGTTTTCTTTTTACTATTTTTACTATTTGCTATATTTTCTGTTGTAGTCCTTTTCCAGCCTTAGTGACTGTGTTTTTTTGGTTTGGTTTTTTTTTTTCTAGTTGTGGGGAGTTTATTCAGATTGGTCTTGAAATTTTCAATTTCACTGTTTAATCTATGCCAATATTCCTGTGCCAGACCTGGCAATTAATAGTAATGTCTCATTTCTGTTTGGTCATCTCCCTCTAAGAAACTACAATACTCCCTCCAAGTATCTCATCTGAGTATCCTTTTGTGACGTCTCCTACTGAGATCCGGAGGAGACACATGTATTTGTCGCTGCCCGTTTGCTTCCCTCTTACAGATAAATAACGTTTCCACCTGCTATTAGGTCAGGGTTTTTGGAAGGAATACTGCCCGTGCACTGTAACGCTGGTCAGCGCCACGGAGCCTTTTACGTTCACAAGATAAATTGTAGTAATAGGTATGAGTTAACTAGTTTTCAGAAGGAAATGTGAGTTGCTTCTGTTCACAACTGTGGCGTCTTTAGGCAGGCTGTCCGTTCGGCACATCTGCTGCAAGAGAACGGCAGAGCATTAGACCTGTAGGGAATACACACATCGCCTCAGCTTAGGCATCTGACTCAGTGGCACATTGATGTGTGTTTATAATACAGTAGGATGCTAAATAACACATTTTACAACAGATGTAGAGATTTAGATATTACGAAACATTAGCCCCGAAGTAAAACATGCGCAAGTGTGAAAGTCATATGCCATATGCCGTAGCTAATGCTTGCGACTTCTGGAGAGACAAGCTGCATTAGTCTGAGATGTCACTGCCTCTGTGTGTCCATCTGGCCTTCTGCTGGAGATGACTGCTCCTCCCAGCAGTCACTGGAAGGAAATGTGTCCGAGCCTCGCCTCCCTTCGTTCGCAGCATGGCTTGTTAGTTTACGCCGTGGGTGGAGATGGGCTGCACCAATACAAAATCTACCAGCTGTACTAGGAAGAAGTTGTCTTCTGTTGGCTTTCTCCTGGGAACTGCTGATAAAAAACATCCTTTCCTGACAAAAATGTCTGAAATAAATCAAGGGAATGAATCGTGCTCAAGAGGTGTTGGTCTGCCCTTGTGTCTTGGATGTATGAGTTTACATTAGATGAAAGGAATTCTGTCCCAATGTGAGCTCCACCTGTCCTGAAAGCCAAAAAACATACCTGGGGTCTGGACTATGCTTTCAATATTACTTGGGCTACTGAGCACAGAGGGAAAGACTTAATTCTAGTATTTCAGGCCCAGCATGCCTAGAACTGTCAGCTGCTTTTTTTTTTTTTAAATCAAAGCATTTCCGATGGCATCAGTGCTCCTGATCACAGCTTTGCATGGTTCTGTAAGCTTTAAGCTCCTGGTCGCATTCTTCTTTGCGTCAAGACTTTTCCCACCCCCCCTCTTTTTTGTAATAATCAGAGTGGAAAGATGCCGAAGAGCTGCTTTAACCAACCTTTACTGTACTGTTGCCTATCTGGGGAGTTAGCTCATGCAATAGTGAGCTCAAAATAATTCTTCTTTGGTACAGCTTCTCTCAAAACTGGTTTTGATTATGGACAGAATTATCTTGGTTCCTTAACTGTAGTAATGACGCTATGATAATAGTCAGTGGCAACCAGCCCGTACTTAAAATCGAAGCCTGACTTCAAAGTTTGGTACCTGCCTAAGGGGACATAAAGTTCTGTTCTCTGACTTTCTTAGCTTTACACCCACCTCATGTTCTGAACTGGAAGAGAGCTGGGGTAGCTGGGGTTTACCTGTTGCTGGTATGACCACTGGAATTAAGAAACAATGTGGAAAACATACAGTTTTGCTGACTTGGGAATAAGGTTTCGATTTTGCTGAATTAGGAATAAGGTTTCATTTTAGGATTGAAATCTGTTATATTGGGGTGACTAGACAGTAGAAATGTGGTCATCTTGAGAAAAGGTCTAATTCAGCTCTTTGTCTTGAAATTTGTCTTGAAACTTGCTAATGTATTTAGTTGGGGTTTTTTTTAACTTTTGTCTAGGAATCTATTAGATGGCTGGAAGATGAAAAAGCTCTTCTTGAGATGACAGAAGAAGTAGACTATGATGTGGACTCTTACGCTACCCAACTTGAAGCAATTCTAGAGCAAAAAATTGACATCCTGACCGAACTTAGAGGTAGATTGCTTTTAATCACTTCTGTGTGCATTATTAGCAGCGTGTTTCCATATGCCATAGAGACTTGCAGTAATAATGAGGAGGGAAAAAAAAGAGTGTGGTTATGTTTTAGGGTCTTTTTTCCCCTTATGCTGCCCTGCAATGTCCTGTGGAAGGAACATTATTCTGCTGCCTAAGAACCAAGTTCACATCTGTGCTAAGTTCATCCTAGTTTAAAGGAAAAATCTGCTTAGCCTCCGGGAAGTATAAACTGGGTCCTGAAACTTTTCTTTTCTTTTCCTTTGTTCCAAAACAATAAAGAAAGGAAAAAGAAAACCCAAACGGACTGTACGAAAAAAAAATGGTAATGCAATGAGGAAAAAGTAGTAGGAACTCCCAGTTCCTGCTCTGTCGCATTCTGTGGTGTAGGAGGGAGCCTGCTGTTGTGTTTAAGACTGGGCTTAAGAGTGGCATTGAGCTATGAGTAGCTTGGTTGTCAGCTTACTTTTTTCAGCAGCCTTTCTGTCTGAATTTTGTCAGCCTCTCTTTGTTGAAAAACAAACTGCAGATAATTCTTAGTGCCCAAAGTTGACTCTTCCCCTTGTCTTCTAAAATCAGCCTGTCAGCTTGGTGCCTCATGGGCATGAATTTTTCATTTTAGTTGCTGTAACTATTTGGACTCCAGGACACAGGCTATACTGGTAAAAATTCAAAAGTGGGGTTGGGGACAGAGGGGTGGTGTGGGGTTTTTTTTTTGATCAGTGTTAGAAAACTCCTTTTAAGGTAAAATCTTACTTTTTGCTCAGTCTGAGTATCTGCTGTAAGTTAAGAGAATACATGAAGCAAATCAGATGTGGCCTGCTTGCCTTGTAAGCATGCGTTGGCACCAGTATACTTCAGCAAAGAACTGGAGGTACATTCCTTTGCTTTTTGTGGACAATGACTCCCTCTTTAGAAGAAGATGACGATTTGAGACACCAGCAGTGAAAAAACACAGTTTAGGTGACTCCCTGTTCTTCAAAAACTGAGTAGATCATGCTTTTGAAACAAGGTACTGGAGGTAAAGGCTATCTAAGAGGTCCTTGTATCTTTACAGGCAGCATGATGCACGTATAGCTTTACAGGAGGGAAGAACCGTTAAGTCAAAAATTCTTTCTCACATATCTTCTGAGTTCTGCTCACAGCACATAATGGTCACTGAATATTTCAGCTTTTATTCCTGTCACTTTGGGACTGACATCTTTATGCTGTCACTGCTTTCCGTCTTCCCATTCTTGGGTGTATTACTGGGGAATGGAGCGGGACAGGAATAGAAATATGAAAAGGTGCCACACTTCCTTTCTCAGGTTTCTCCCATTCTTGTTATAGTTATGATGAAACAAATGAATGATGCGTTTATCTGTTTACAGTGAATAACTCCCAAAATTTAATCAAAAATGCTTTTCAGAATCATAGAAAAACAGAATTTACTCTGCTGGGTTTTAGAATTTGCAGAAGCGACTGATTGTACACTAAATACAATTTTGTATGCCTCTAAGGATGGTTTGGAAGGTGCTGGGAAGGAAAAGGATGTACGTGGTGTGTATCTCCCCATACTCTGTGAGTTAGATGCAGAATTTAAGTGTGAACAGGTTACACGCTGGGAATGAAATTGTGCAGTTTCCAAATCTATCCTGCCTAGAGACCGGGGTAGCATCTAAGAAGGGACTAAGTTGCTAAGCAACTTGCTTGTCTGGTGAGTATTGAATTTAAGCTTATCTCAATCCTCTTGTAGTTTGTAGTGTCAGCTGTTTTTGTGGAGGAATGTTCTTTGTTGTGCAGTAGGGCCGGGATGTGGAGCATCAGGGCTTAGTTCCAAGATCTGTGTTGAGCACAGGCACATCAGTACTCATTCTCTCTTTTTCTTTAAAGATAAAGTGAAATCTTTCCGGGCAGCTCTACAAGAAGAGGAACAGGCCAGTAAACAGATCAACCCGAAAAGACCACGTGCCCTTTGAAATGGGCCTTTGCTGCTAAAGGAATCCACGAACCTGTACTGCTGTAGCACACATTTGTTACAAAACCCAGTGGCCGTAAGAACTCAACTACTTGAAAGTGTAAAAACGTTAGAAATGTCTGTGGAAATGTCCTCTTTCTTATTCACCTGAATGACATTTTCAGTTTTGTGTGAAATGCTCCTATGATGTCTACAAAATGCTTCTAGACCAGACAGCACAACCATGCAGGGTTCAGATCTGTGAAGCACTTTGTTTAAAATATTTCATTTATTCGAATTGTGAATTTTATGTTTGGAAATATTTGCCATGTTTTTAATAATGAAGTAAAACTGTGGCCATTAAGAAGTCACAGTATTTCCATTTGACTATGTTCAGTTTTGTTACAAAGACCAGCTGTGCAGTTTTAAATTGTGTTTGCGTGCATGCACACCTCACTAGTGGTTGTACAGAACTTCTCTTCTACAGACAGCTGTGCTTACCTCTTCCCATTCTGTGCCTTGATGAAGGCTACTTAACCCTAAACATCCTCTTTCTGAAGCACAGCTTTAATAAACAACATTCCTTATTTGTCAATATAAATTACTTTTAGTGTGTGTACATTTTTAATGTGTTTTGAGACTTTTTTTTGGTGGCTAGTTTCATTTCACAGGATGTGCCATATCATTTGAATAGGAACTGCAAGAGCTGTTAGAGCAGACGAACAGCTGGACATTCCATCCTCCTTGTAAAAATCTGGAATCTAGATTTATTTGAATACCATAAAGAGTGGTTATATAAATCTAACATTTTTTCTGTAATTTAAAAAAAAAAAAAAAAAAGAACAAAAAAACCCCGACAAAAATATAAATTAGTTGATGTATTATAAAGGGTAATGTTTAAGTACTGAGGAGAGTTGTATCTTAGGATAATGCAGATACACAGTATGTGGTATGGTGTGATAATGCTGTCAGAGTAAAGGTACGAGCTCACCTCTGCGTATGCATAGGAAAACTGTCACAAAGTTCAGGGATCGAGCTAAATACGGACATATTTGCCTTTCACATACTGTTAAAATTTGGCTTTTGATGCATGACAAACTTACATGTACATTAACCGTAGTTTGCAGGTAGTTTGAGTAGCTCTGTTGCTTTAAAAAAAAAAGTAGCTAATACCTATTTTTACTTTTGTACAGTGCCAGCAGCTGAAAAGTGGAGTGAAATTGCATAATTTGGGGATCTTGTACAATACCTCTATCCAGCACTAATAGAAAGCCCTTAATTCTCACGAATGGGGCCACATGTATCAGCACTTTTTAGGTGGTGGCACTCAAGTTATTTTTGCAAGTCAGTATCCAAAAAAGATTGACCTTTCATGTAAGAACTTCTTGTCAAATGAAGAATTGTAGACCTCTCTAGGAGTTCTCCCTGTTTCCAGGAGTTTGTATCAGCAGACTTTCCCTTGGAACTGTTTAAAAATTACTTTTGGAACACAAGTCTGTTTGTCTGTGCCAGGCCTGGAGGGAAATAAAGGGAAGGCAATGAAAAGAGAGTTAAATGAGCCAGGAATTCTTGTAGTGTTTAATGTTTGTATCTCCCATAGGAAGGTAGGCTATGGGAAGCTCTTGTCGCATCATGGTTAAAAATAAAAAAAATCCTCCTGTGTGTAAACATGAAAACTGAAACAACAATGTAGATTTTACATAATGTGTTTAATAAATTAAGCTATTAAATGAATTACAGATGAGAATTTACTTCTATGAAATTTCTGTTGTGCTTTGGGAAGGGTTTCACTTTGTAGGCACATTGGAGTTACACTTTTGAAAAGGCCTCAAATTTCAGAATGAGTATTTTCTTCTGGACCTAACTCTTCTGTACAAATTTGTCATATAGGAAGAAGTTCCCCAGAGCACTGTCCCGACTTCAGTTTTGCAGCAGCTTTTAAAAAAACCATAGAATCATAGAATGGTTTAGGTTGGAAAGGACCTTGAAGATCATCGAGTTCCAACCCCCCTGCCATAGGCAGGGACACCTCCCGCTACACCAGGTTGCCCAAGGCCACGTCCAGCCTGGCCTTGAACACCTCCAGGGATGGGGCCTCAACAACCTCTCTGGGCAACCTGTTCCAGTGCCTCACCACCCTCAAAGTGAAAAACTTCTTCCTAATGTTCAATCTAAACCTGCCCTCTTCCANCAGGTCCATGTCCTTCTTATGTTGGGGACTCCAGAGCTGGATGCAGTACTCCAGGTGGGGTCTCACGAGAGTGGAGTAGAGGGGCAGAATCACCTCCCTCGCCCTGCTGGCCACACTTCTTTTGATGCAGCCCAGGATGTGGTTGGCCTTCTGGGCTGTGATGGCACATTGCTGGCTCATGTTGAGCTTCTCGTCAATCAGCACACCCAGGTCCTTCTCCTCATGGCTGCTCTCCAGCCATTCCCTGCCCAGCCTGTATTTGTGCTTGGGATTGCCCCTACCCAGATGTAAGACCTTGCACTTGGCCTTGTTGAACTGCATGAGGTTGGCTTGGGCCCACCTCTCCAGCCTCTCCAGGTCCCTCTGGATGGCATCCCTCCCCTCCAGCGTGTCTACCTCGCCAAACAGCTTGGTATCATCGGCAAACTTGCTGAGGGTGCACTCGACCCCACTGTCCATGTCGCCGACAAAGATGTTGAACAGTACAGGTCCCAGTACCGACCCCTGAGGAACGCCACTCGTCACTGGTCTCCACTTGGACATCGAGCTGTTGACCGCAACTCTTTTGAGTGCGACCGTCCAGCCAGTTCTTTATCCATCGAGTGGTCCATTTGTCAATCCATGTCCTTTCAATGTAGAGACCAGGATATCATGTGGGACAGTGTCAAATGCTTTGCAAAAGTCCAAGTAGATGACATCAGTCCATCAGTTCCATGACAGGAAGGTCAGAGACAGTTCAACTTCAGCAGCTTTTTACTAAACCTTGTAAGTGACATGCGTCCTGCCAGGTAGCAGATGCAAGCTGAAGTGGTGTCTACTACGGGGGGACTGTTAAGAGACCGTGTTTGTGACACAGCCTGCTGTAAAGGTCGGATCTGCACCAATACTGAAGCAGTGAGAGTCAAGATAAACTGATGCACCTGGTTACAGAACATGAATTGCTGTAGCCCATTGCTGTGATGGACTGGAATTACTTAAATAGGACTCAGACAAGCTTAATCTCGATTCCTCTCCTGTAAAATGAAAGCATTTAGGAAATGTGATACAAATCTCCAGCACTTGTTCCTTCAGTACTAATTTAAGCATATTGCTGTGGCTACTTAACCTCACTCATAAATTGGTTCTATATGCACTGAAGCAGCACTAGAATTACTAAATTCTAAAATGAATGAGCAATTCAGTTTTCCAAGACAACGTCTCAGGATGCCTACAAATTCAAGTGCCCATTTCTGTACAAGCTTCTGAAGCAATGACTTTTAAAGAATTAACATTGGGTGTGCGTAAAATGAAGTTATATCATGGAGGAGTTTTTGCTAATTTGCCTCTTCTCCACTTACTGTGGTCTTATGGAAAGAGATACATTATATATGAAAAAATGACTTCTGGTGGTTAATACACAGAGTCATGCCTTCATCCCTGCATGCTGCTACAGAGTTAACAGTTGCTGTTTTCCTGAATCACTACACAGACCAAAGTGGATTTTTCTTTTGACAGCTGCTACGCAGAGTTAATGCAAACTTCCTTGGGAAAACTCTGCCTTTTCTGTAATAAAAAATATCTATAATCCTAACTATATTAAGACACTTCAGTAAGTCTTTCTGTCAGGACACAGGCATGCATTGCTCTAAGACTCGCTGAAAGCTTTGATCTATGCTAAAACTCCTCCTTGCCTTGAAGGGTGAAGTAGTTTTCTTATAAAAATAGCTGCTTGAGTTTACAGTTGACAAAAAACACCCTTCTGTCTAAGCTTATGAGCACTGGCCCTTTGGTAGTTTTCTGCTGGTTCCTACAGTGGTTTGATGGCAATATGGAGGGGTAAAGGAGATGACACTGGTGGTTTTGGGTACCTCCATAATGTTTTTGTAAATGATACCAAGCCCACAAGATAAATGCTGTTTCTGAGAAACAGCTACTGGGACTTCTCCGAGAGAAGATTACTAACAGATGTGGAATGCGCGTAGCTATCAGAGGACAAACGGAAAAGACGGGCATTTCAAATCAAAAAGAAAGTGTTTAAATACACTTCAAAATAAACAAACAAAAATCCCAAACAAATGGAATGACCAGAACTCTGTTTTTGTTGCCCAGACCAGACTAACAGGTTGTACTGCTGAGTATTGTGCAAGAATACACTGAGATGAAGTCCATGGTCAGAGAACACAGATCTCAATTATGGTAGCACTGATCCATGTTTTTGGGTACATTTAAAAATACACTGTCACGTGGAAGTCCAGTACCTCGCTTCAGTCGTGAAAGAATTTATCACTTTTAAAATACAGGGCAGCAGCTTCTTGCCTACTGTCTGTGATCAAATTGCATGTAAGGTTTTAATAACAACCAGAGTGTGTATGCGGTATTCTGTTATTGCTGCGTAAGAAGAGCTTGTCCCATTGCAGTCATTCTGCCTTGGGAAAGACTTTGGTGAAAAAATACAGAACATCTTCAGTCTTCTAGCAGAATCTATGAGAAATGGATGCCTTCTGAATTGAAGCCATGCAGCAGTCTGAAAGAATAAAATATTTATGTTATAATTTCTACTAATTTATACTTCAGCTTAAGGCATTTCCAAGATGTGCTGGCTGGCAAAGAACATATAAAAATAGCATGAAAGCAGCTATCACTGTTCAACTGCCATAAAGAATTGCTACAAATCTTAATTAGCAAATCTGCCATTTTAGACATGTGGGTATATTTTCAGTGCAGTTAGTGATACTGCATCCTACCAGGTTTACTACGTTTCTTTAAAGAGCAGTAGCTGTATTAATTGTCACACTGAAAAACAGCTAGGAATTTTTATCTTAAATTAGGAGAGGATTCATGTTGCCGCTTAAATTGACTGACCAGAACTAAGAGCGGAATAGAGCAGTTAATTACTCAAATTTCCAAATTATGCTATAGACTATGGTCTAATCCGCAAGACAGACCAAGAAGGGCTGTGTAAGTCTCCAGGGAAATTATAATAACCAATTCCATTATGAAAGCCATTTTCAGAGGAGACATAGAAGAGTCCAGTACACAAATACCAGAAACAGGGATCTTCAGCTAGTTGCTTCACAATACCATAAGCAGCAGTTAAAATATATCTATAGGGTTTAAATGTTTGTTCATGTTCAGGACAAAGCAAGCAGTGCCTGGTATTGAGAGAAAAACACTATTCCTGTGTGACCCAATACTAATCTGCGCTACACAGGTACAGATGCAGGTAGAATCTGAAGAAGCTTAAAAGGAAGGCATAAAGAGAAAAAAAAAATACCTAATGAAATCATCTATATCCATTGAACGGGCTCGTTTTTCAGAGTAACCTGTATTTTTTAGGACCATCTGTATTTTCTCTGCGATTTTGAAGTTTTCGGGTATTTCCTGTCAATAGAAAGTAAGACACAAATTCATTTTCTATTCATAGCATAGAAAAAGGTTCATTTAAGTCATCTATTCTTTTCCTGCTTTTAGAGTAGTTCTTGTCTCAAGTGATAGAAGAAAGTGCTATTTTTTCTAGTCTGGATTATTGTATTCTTCTTTTATCTGAAATTTTATACATCAGCTCATTCACTATAAATGAATCACAACAGTATTGCTAAGCAAACACAAAATGTTTTCTTACTAGATTAGTAAAAGCCCTTGAGACATGTACAGCCAATACATATTAATAACATACTCAGCTTTCAGCTTTTTTTACTGTAATTTAGTAACCCTTTCAGATTTTTCTCTAAGAAAAAAATTAAGTTCCTCCGTCCCTCAAACTTTCTCAGAAAAACTTTAGCATGTTAAGCTTTTCAATGTTATTTTTTTACTCTGGTAAAAGTCAGTATGTAGGTCACAGTACACAGAAATAGAAATTAATATATTAAAAAGAAACTTACTGCATTATGTAAAGAACAATGAATTCGGTAATTATGATCCAGCAACTGCTCTACAGCACTTGACCTGAAAGAAATACAAGTTTAGGATGAAAACTGAGCTTTAACTAGTTTCTTTTACTTGATAGGTTGTTAATCTTCACTGTAAAAAACTGTAATGACTACACAGAGCTGTTCTTTTTAAACACCTGCCTAGTTTTCTTCTAAAAAAAAAAGCTTGTGACCTCAGCAGAAATCCTCCATCAGGGTTTATCCCAGGCTGTGCTGGCACGCTTATAACACGGCTATGCATTTACACGAAAGAAATGGTTAACCGGATGGGCTCTCAAACTTTGAAAAGATTTCCTTTACTAGAAGTTACTTACTTAAATGCTGCGGAGAGTGTCTTGTTTTTCCTAACAAAGGCTATCCTTACCAGACCATCCCACTCCTGAAATTAAAAATTTCAGAATTTACAGAAAGGAACATACAGCTACTGCAAACAAGAACAGTCACTACTGGCAATTTCACAGCAATATTGAACACAAAGAAAAATATTTCAGGAAAATATCCTTCTAAACAATATAAAACCAGTCTTGTCTTGAACAAAGCAATACAGGTGGAGGAGAAAATACTTCACCCACAAAAAACCTTTGAATTTTTCTTTTTTGTGCCTAGGCACTATTGGCCAGATCTTAGTGCTGAAAAGGCAGACTCTTGAAGAAAATCTGGCTAATGTTGGGCAAGGTTGAAATGGTCTTGAAGATCAAAGTGTTTTAAAAATTAATTTTAAGAATACTATCCTGTAACATCTGTCTTCTGAGATTATACACACTCATCTGAAGATAAGACTTCGCATATATACTCCTTTGATCATAACCAACAAAGTCATCAGCCAGAAGGGTTCCTGGGAGATACAAACCACGATGAAAGGGACGTTACTACAAGCAACTCTCCAACTGACACAGACGTGGTACCTCAGTCTTGTCAGAAATACTGTAAACAAAGCTGCACTCGCATTGATGGTGGCACATTCAGGTAACGTCCTAACACAAGCACGGTCAATAGAGGGGTAAGTATTTTGGAATTCTGTAAATGCCAATGAATAGCTGGTACTTAGTAAAAAAAACCACACATGGAACTGAGTAATAAGTGAAAAGAAAAATGAAATTAAGTATTATCACTAGTATGTAATGTTGTTACTAGAGTATACAACGCTCACCTGGAAGTTGATAGGTGGTGGTGGGTTCTTTGGCTCTATTCTGACAACACTGGATTCAACTTTGGGAGGAGGCCTGAAGTTGTTCTTTCCAACCTGTTAGTCAGGAGAAGTCAGGCAGCTGTATGAATACGCAGCAAATCCTCACATTCCTAGAAACATTCTTCTGTCTTTGACAGCTCTGTTAGCTAATGCAGAACGACATACCTTCATCAGATGGTCCACTCGAGCTAATAACTGAGTATTAATAGAGAGTCTGCAGTATAGTTTACTTCCTGGTTTTGCAACCAAACGAAGTGCAAATTCCCTTTGAAACATAAGTATGGCACACCTGAGAATAACAGAAACGAGAAAATGAATTTTAAGTAATCAACTTTTACGTCAAAAGCCAACTAACACAGTTGGAAAACACAGGATTTGCCTTAGTGCTTAGAAGCAATAAAAGTTTGTCATAAACAAACGCCTTAATTAGCTCAGTGTGTTAAAAAAAAAACACCAAACAAACACAAAACTTAGTGAAACCATCTATATCTCCTTAAAGCTCCAACAGAATTTGATTCTTCTTACTGCTAAATGCATCAGGATCAAAGACAGAGAGGCTAGTCTCAGTTTTGTGCCTGACTGTAAGAAATAATTTTGAATAATTCTTATGAAGTCTTACAAATCCAAACTCTCTAGCTCCAAAAATTGGCCAGTAATGTCACTAACATTAATGCATCAGCGAGAGAAATCGAGAATTGCTGACGCATTGAACACTACACAGAATTACCCGGGCAGTTGTATTTTTAGACCAGAGGAAGTGTCTTGGCTTTGATCCTACTCTTTCCACCCTTCCTTTCTCAGGTAGGAAGTCATTTGAAATGTTATGATGCCCTACTTATCCCTGGAATAACATTTAGTTATAATACCAGTGTAAAGAGGTGCAACACCTGTTTTCATCAGCTGGACACTCATTAATGCCAAGACTAAATTTTCTCCTTGTTCTTAATACATTGACAAAAACTCATTTCCAGGTACTGGCAGGTTTCATATTACAGAAAAACTCTGGTGCAGCTCTGATCCATCAAACTGGTATTTTAAGAACTAAAAAAAAATTATTTGGGAATATTTTTAAAGCTTTTTTTTTTTTCCTATCAGGTAATACAGAGCTCTGTTCTTCCACATACCTGAAAAAAGGTCTATGAAGTAACAACTTGAAAACAAAAGGTGAAGAAATCTGAGGAAAAGAGTAATAGTGTTAGTATAATTTCAGTGCAATTAGCTTTTAAAAAGAATTTTTTTTTTCCATGTTGTTTAGCCCATACCTGGTAAGGCAAGTTAGCCACACATGCATCAAAGAATGGTAAGTCTGTTTTCAAGACATCTCCAACCTTGATCTCAAGTTTGTTCGCCAGACACCTGGGGGAACATACGCTGTGGTTATCCTCAGAGAAGCACATTGCCAAAGTTTTTGCCAAAGCAGCTCCACTGCTTTTAAGTGCTTGCCATTTCCACAGTTGATACTTACGTGCCCTGGACTCTCTTCTGAAGTTCACCAACAAGTCTAGGGTCAATTTCACAAGCAATAACCTGAAAACAAAGTATATGTTTGCAACTTCATACAACCCCTCTTAACCGGGATTAAAATTTCAATTGTAAAAAAACCCTGTATCTATTGCTACAGGTTTAAATAATTCTTAAAAATTCCCTATTAGGCTATGCACATTCCTCCCTCCACGAAAACATGCAAGCCTTAGCGCATTAATGTTTAATGGCAATATAGTTATACATGATTTACAAGATTTACCTGAAGAGCTTATATATGTTATACGTTATACATTTACAAGTTATACATAATTTACAAGATTTACATGTACAGCTAAAAATTCACTGGAATTGTAAGTCTAAGCCCCAATGTGGCTAGAGCTTGGGAAGGTGGGGGGGCGAAATTCGCACTTACTTTTTTTACTTTCTCCAACATCTTTACTGTCAGGTTACCGGTTCCTGGGCCAACTTCCAGAATAACATCTGTGCGTCGCAGGGCGGCCTAAGAACCAAACGGCAGCTCAGTTATTTTTTTCCTCGAACCGATTTCAAGGTGCCACTTAATTTTAGAAGGAAAGGCCAGGTGCAGCTCAGCAAAAAGCCAAGATCAGCTAACTGCGGGGTGTGAAAAGACAGGGGCGAGAGGGAAAGGGCGAGAACGGGAATGCTTTAAAGCTAATTTATGAGAGATCTTTAGCCAAGCGTAGAAAAAAATGAGCAAGCNGCAGCGCAGAAAGACAGTCCCCCCACAGCCCCAGCGAGGACAGCGCCCGGGGAGAAGAAGGGGCCGCGCCTCAGGAACGCGGTTCTGCCTGGCGGGGCCGGTGCCGCGGCCCGGGGCCGGGGGAGCCCCGCCATCGCCCCGGGGGGAACCCCGGACCTCCCCTCTCCTCCCCCCCGCCCCACGGCACCTTCTCGATGATGCTGTTGACGACGAGGGGGTTCTTCAGGATGTGCTGCCCGGCGCCGGTGTTGAAGAGGATGCCTAGGCCGGAGACCGCCGTTACTCCCGCTGCCACCGCGGCCCCGCGCAAACGCCACAGCCTTCCCGCCCCCGCCGGCGGCATTCCCGCTTCTCCCGGCTCAAACCGCGCTCCCAGCTCGCCCGGCCTGCGTACCCCCACCCCCCTCCGCCCCCGCCATCGGGGCCGCACCGAGGCCTCCCGCCCCGACCTCCGTTCGCGGGTTCGCCGCCGCTCGGCCCGGCCCTCACTCACCGGTGGCGCGACCCTCCCGGCGCTCCCGCCGCGGCCCCTTCCCGGCCCGCACCTTGGGCATGGCGGCGGCCGGGCCTGCCTGCCTCCTCGCGCACGTGCGGCGCCGGCCTACAACTCCCGACCTGCACCGCGCGGCGAGGGCGGCGGGCGGCGAACAGCGCCCCCCCGCGGGCCGGCGGCTCGCCCGGAGTCGCAGGCGCGCGTCAGCCCGGCGTGGCGTCACGTCACAGGTTGAGGGGGTAACGGAGGAGCACAGAAATGAGGAGCGGGGAGGGGAAACGGGCACGGTGGGAGGCGCACGCGGCGGCCCCCGAACGGCGCGGCGGTGGGGGAGGGGGCTCCGCGTGCACCTCCCAGCGGAGAGGCCGGTGAGGCGCCGGCCGCGTGTCGCCGGGCATTGACGTCACGGCGGCGCGCCGTGGGAGGCGGGGTGCCGCAGCGGCGGCAGGTCCCGGCACTGAGGCGCGGCGGGGAGCCGGTCGGTGGCGGNATTTGGCGGGAAGGGCGGGGGGAGGCTGTGAGGCAGCGAGCGGCGGCGGGGGTGGGGGTGTGTGTGCGTGGGCAGAACTTGTGTTTCGTGGGAAAGGGCCAGTCCCGGCCTTCATTAAAGGTGGCGGTTTTTTCTTCCCGCAGGCTGAAGGGCGGCAGCTGGAAGCTTTGCTGCGCGGCGGGGCTCCGCCTGGATCACAGGCCGGGGTGAGGTACTTCCCCGGGTCGTTGCCTCAGGAGAACGACGGGAGTAAAAGGTAAGAACGGGGCTCTCAGTAACAGCGCTGGTACTGCTTCCGACTCGGGTGGACCTTGCTTCCCACGGCCCACAGGTGAAGTGAGGTCTGTAACGTATTTGCCGTGGCTTTCAATTGAGCAGTCGTAACACGTGAGAATTACCGCAGTCGTTGCGAGTAGGCTGCTCCCTGTGGGCTTTGGCTTCTTCAAACTTCATTTCAACGCCAGTTTTTTTTTTTTTATCACTCTCTGCTTTTTTTTCTCTCCTTCTTTAATTGTACCACTCTGCAGAAGGGCATTTAGTACAATACGTACAAATGATATAATAAAGGTTTTTGTTAGGTGAGCTTTATATGTGAAATTTTAAAACTGTATCATCAGAAGCAGCCTTTAACTGTGGTTAAGCTGAAATAGTTTAAAGCTGTTCCAGAGCATGAGGCTGGACTGAAACTTGCATTTCTTTTTCAGCTGTTGCACACTAGTTTGTTATGAAGTGTTGTGTCGTATCTTTGAAAATCTGTTGAAACGAGATGAACTAGGAAGAAGTCAAGGGAATGAGATTGGTCTTGTGACATTGGCCATCCTATAAGCTTACTATTAAGCATTAAAAATACTCTTTTGTTGTCTCTGTGTATCCCTTCGGCTTTTTCTGTGTAATCAATTCTGAACCCTGTGACAGAATTTCTTATGAGTTATAGCCAAGCAAATCCTTGGAATAGTCCCGCTGTTAGATTTTTTACTGCCTGTTCTTTCTGTTAGCAGTTTTCGGTCAGTTTGGTGCTTTTCATTTAACCTAAAAGGCCATTCTTTTCAGTATTTTTAATGTAGTCTGACTTGCTTCCCTTGATACTATTGTCAGCCTTGCTCATGGTTGTCCTTTTTTCCTGTGTTACTCCTTGGTTTTTGTCCTTTGATCCTTCGTGTCTTCTGCATGCTGATTTTTTTTCAGACCCCGGTTTTAGTTTCAGTGTCAAGGTTTTGTAAAAATAAATTTATAGAAATTCTATTCCTCTATTTCTGTTAGTAGCAGTATGGGGAAAAAAAACCCCTAACTCTTTCCTACTTGATATCTTTATTTGTTGTCTTTACTGTGGTTTAAATTGGGCAAAGTAAAGACAGCCTTGTTCATTTACATAAAGAAAAATTAATTTGCTGTTTTTGAAAAGTCTCGGTAATGACTAATATTAGTCATTGTAGTGGTAGTAGCCGTTAGCGGTTTTAAGTAGTACCTTGGATAGCCAGGATACTGGCAGTTCTTTTGGTCTTACTGCTCAGTAGAAATGCTAATGTATGGCATGATTGATACTGGTACTATAATGCTAGAAAAGAGATTAATGGGGAATTTTATAGAAGGCTGGAGAGAGAGTGGTATTACTACCAATTGTTCCTGAAATCGACAGTATCCTTAAAAGCTGTGGTAATATGTTATATCAATATCACTATGAGTGCTAGAGTTCACATTACCCCTCTCAGAAAGCGACCCGTAAGTGGTTCTTGCGGCTTTTCGGAATGGAAACTTTGTTGTTCGTGTTTTCCTTAAAACAAATATGCTGGAAAAGACAGTCTTAAGTTTCTACTTGAACCTCCCAAGCTGCAGTTCGTCGCTTTGTGTTTATGCATTAGTTATATAATTTGCTGACAGGAATTGTTTGGCTCTGTCCTCTTTGTAAGTGCCCTTCAGGACGTTAGTTGTGAGTGTCTACAAAGTCTTCCCTTAGCTTCCACTTCACTAAACAAGTCCTCAACCTCTCATAGATAATTTGCTTTAAACCCCAGACCATATTAGTACCTCTGGTCTCTCCAGTTTCTATACTACTTTCTTGAACTGGGGATGGGGAGAACTATGATGACAAAATGGAAAACTTTACTGTAGAAGCAGTCTCGGATACTGCTGAGTAAAGGAGGATAACAACATCCCTAGAGCCGCTTGCCATGTACCTTTTAAAGTAGCCCAGTACGTATGTGCATTATCAGTGAGAACACACTGTATTTTGGGCGATACATTTACATCTTTCTCTCATTCTGATTTCAGAGAATCTTAACTGAATCTATTCTTGCACCTTGTTACAGGGGAAAGAATTTATTGAATTCTTAACAAAAGATAACAAAAATTGTACAGAATTAATTGGTTTGATATAAGTGAGTTGTCATACTGCTTGCTTTGCAGTCCAGAAAAAGTGAAGTGTGGACATGTTTACTGATGAAATCCTTTGTTTTGTTCCCTTGCAGACATAGCAGTCCTTGATTTGTTTTCAGAACTGATGTGATTCTAAAATTTGGATGTATTTCTGTGTTATGGGAAAAGTACATGGATACTCTTTTGCCTCTATCAAAAGTAGTCAGTTGGGAAAAATGTTAAACCGGTACTGCAAAACATTTAGGAGACTTGAAATATTCTATAACGTAAACTGTGTGTGCAGATACTTCCGTAGAAAGGGAATTAAAGAATGAAGAGTGTAACAGAAGTGAGTCTTGGATTTTTGCAAGTGAAAGGAGATGAAGGAGTTGAGGATTGGGAATGTAAGTGCAGGACACTAGATGGTAATGACAAGGAGCTGGTATTGGTACTTGTGGTTTCTGAAGACACCATCTCATTGTGCTGAGGGGTGGCACTTGGTGTTTTGCTTATCTTTTAGGTGTAACTGAGTTGTGTTTTTTTTTTTCCCTGTGAACTAAGGCTTGAGAACATGCTGTTGTCTCAGTTCTGTGCATATTCAGTGGGATCTTGGAGAGCAGCTTTTCCTTGTTGGGTGTGATAGGTCTCTTTGTCTCATACAAGAAGAAATTTTGGCGTGGCAATAGAGCCGTGCTTGGATTTGCAGCTGACAGTATTGAGCACTTACTAGTTGAAGGGATTTCTTTTCCTTCCTCCCCCACCAGACATGTGCTACTTAGATATGATCGCAATGGGTATGAAAAGCAGCAGACAGCAAGCAACATTTCTGAAATTGCTCAATGTTTATTGTGAAGACATGGTCTGAGATTAGTAAGTAAAGATGGGAAATGCTAACCAATGATCAGACTTGGAACTTTGAGTTGTGACTCGAAGTGCAGGCGTCACCTTCCTTCTAAGAAAGTGTTGCTTATAAGGTTGGCAGACTCCATCAGCATTTCTACACACACCTCATGGCTGTGAATGTACCCAAAAGACTGCAGCTGTTTAATACTCACCTGCTCTGTTTCATCTCTAGCACAGTCTTGTAGAACTTGTTCAACAGTGAGTTAAGCTCTAGAAGTACGCAACAGACTGTGGAGAAAATCCCTGTCCCAGTGATGTAACCCATCTGTGGTGTAACCCATGTCCCTCTGCTTTTGCCGTGCAGAAAAGCCTGATTTGTAAGAGATGAAAATTGTCTGAGCCAATATTCATGGGCCTTTGCTGTTCTGTGGGGTCTGAGAGCATCTGTGTGTCCTCTGCATAAATTACAATTTGAAGAGAGCCTGGCCCCTGAGTGGTTGTTGTTTTGTTTTGTTTTGTTTTTGTTTGTTTGGTTGGTTTTTTTTAAAGAAAGGAGGGTAAGGTAAGGTCACAACTTGAGAGATCTGGGTTTAAACTCCTAAAGTACAGCTGTGATCTCTCTGCAGGAATTGATTTCACAAAAGTATCTGTACACGGTATTAATTAAAACTGTGTTTTGGAAGGATCCCATTAACACGAAGTGTGAGCTCATTGAGTCAGTCACCTTTACAGAGTGCTTGCAGAGAATAAGTTCCCAACAGAAATTCTGTTGGTGAGAAGGGAATGTAAGGAGAGACTTCGCCAGAGTCGAAATTGCCTGTTAGGACCACAGCCTGTAATGGCTTGATATGGTTGGAAGTCCCGTGTTCCTCCTTTCTCCCTAGCCACTTCTGGTGTCTGTGGAACAGTGTGCTTAGATGGCTTGACTTTTTGGCTTGGATTTTTGTCTGGTTCCCCCCATCTCCCCTCTTTTGGCGTTTTGAGGGTGATTATTAAGTTGGCTCTCTCATAATATGTAAGTTTGCTCTAAGTTCACTTCACATTTTGATAAGGCAGGGAAGCAAAAGAAGGTTAATACACAGGATTAGACCCCTAGAACTTGTGGTTTTGCTTTTTAGGAATTAGTTTTACTTGAATGTTCTGTAGCTGACAGGACTGCTGAAGCCATCTTGAAGGCATGCTATTGTTTTGTTTTTCTGAATCTGGTAATTGATTGTTTTTAATTTTTTAATATTTGAGAAAAAAATTGCTTTTTTTCCCTCTAGTGTTAAGATTGATTTTTGTGAGAAAAAGGGGGTTGCTAATACCACACCATTGCATTTCGCTGGGAAGGGAGATCCCTAAATGTGGCTACTCATTCACTCTCACAGTACTGGTAAGCACCTGAATATAAAGTCATGGATCTCCCAATAGTTGGCATAGTTTTTATTAAAATTGCAGTTTGGTGAACGCCTTAACCAGGCATAAGCTGTTGCACAGTGAAGAAGCTGCTTGTATCTTCTGCCTGTTTTTTTATGCCTAGCAGATTTTACCTGTCTAGCAGAGTGGTGGGGAAATGATTGGGGAGCTTGATCGAAACAAAGAACTGTGCATTTTCCCCACTCCCTCCAGCTTCAGGTGTTCAAGGAGTGCAGGGACAAGCAGAGGGTCGTACTCTTTATTTTGGTGACCATTCTTCTTTATATCAGCTTAATTTAGTAGCTAGCTTGAACTGCAAATCCGAGTTCGCTGCAGTAAGGATTGATTTGAAGTATTTTGGGTTTTTTCTTTCTTTTTATATTTTTTTTTTTAAAGAAAACTGTATAAATAAGACTAGCAGAAACTGCTTAGAGGAATTTGTTAAATGTAAATGCAATGGACAGCTTCTTGTGTGGGTTCTTATGATAAGTTTGCAATGGACTTTGCAAAATCCCAGCCACAATGAAGCGTTATGCTGTTTGTGCATCTTGCTGATTGTATTTGCTATACAGGTATCAGATGTTTTTCCAGTTAATTCTTTACCATCCAAATCATACAGAATATACTGCTTCCTTAAATATTTTACATTATTTATAAACTTTATCTAAAATTTGACACATCTTCAGGGAGATTATTATTTTTATCTTCAATTTTGTTATTTTGCTTGGGACAGCTTCATACAATGTTGTGTGAGGACTTGTTTACGTACGGCCAAAAAGCAACTGCAAATTCATGGAAGACTAAATCTCTTGACGGCTATTAAATTTAAATTCCCTGCCTCTTACTAGGAAATCCTTGAACCACAGTTTTCTGGAGGATGGGAGTGCATTCTTCAAAAATATCACTAGAGATTGGCCTCTTCTTACCTTGGCCTCTACTATGGTCTTTGACAGAGACAGAACACTGAGTTAAATGAATTTTTGTTCTGACCTGCCGAGGTTGGTTTGGTTTTTCTTGGGTTTTTTTTTGAGCAGTAATAGCTGCTCCAATTTTTAAATGAAAATACGAACCTTTTCAAGAATAAGAAGCATTAATAAAAAAAGAGGCTTTGTGAATATTTCTCTTTGATTTTTTTGTTGTTGTGGTTGTCTTTAGATATGTCAGCTAATTATTTTGAAATAAGAAAATGACAAAAAGCCTCATGGTTTTTGTACTGTACTAACTTCAATAAGTAAGTCTTCTGATGAGAACTGTCCTAGGTGAAGTATATAAATTTTTAGTAGAAGCACCGTTCCCTTGGGGGGAAACTCTCCGTTTTTGCATCGGAATTGAATATAGCTGAGAAATAATTTAATTTAGTTGAGATGATCTTAGTTTTGTAGTACAAATCAATTGTTACATGAATGCCCCATAATCCATTTTTTTTTCCTTTTTTAAAGATGCAATGCCCTTGCATCTTTAGCCAAATATCTGGGGTGCGTGCTGCAAATTCACTGTTGCCACCGTGCAGTTTTCCTATGGCAACTCATTATTTAGAGAACACTGTTCAGCAAAAGACCTAAAATCAGCTTTTATGAAGTTGAAGACATTGTTTACCATTTTGTTTACACATACATACTCTGCCAGCTTAAAAACTTTCAGAAGTTCTCTCTTTTTGGTTTTCATCTGATAATCAAACTGATGGTCTGCTACTTTTTTTAGTTGACTAGGTGCTTCAGAATTACACTTTAGTAGGTCTTGCTTGATAGTGTAAGATAAGACTATATGCCTTTTGAAAGTACGTAATTGGACTTTTGAGTGGAAATAAATGAAATTACTTCATAACATGAAGTGTAGCTTTGATCTTGCAGGATTTTAGCTATGATTTCCTCCTTAGTGCAAACTCTACATCTACTTCTGTTGTTTTTTTTCTCTTATCCTTCTTTTCCTCTTTTCCTTTCCTTCACTATTTTTAGCTGCTCTGAGATTGTGTTAGCTATACTAGGTACTTTAGTGCTACAGTGTTTATACCAGAAAAATCTGAGTATATCTTTTATTGCTGCTTTTCTTCTGTGTGCTTATTTTACTCAGGTTCTTTGTGCTGTGAATACAGAGTTCCTATTGTGATCCTTACAAATTAACCCAGTGTTTTCCAGTGTTGTCGTTACCTTGCTGCTTCCTGGCTAGTTTTGGCTGTGCAATAATGAAGGCAGCCTAAGGTACTCAAGATGTCAAAATACCTGCAAAAAAGAAGAAAGTTAAAGATACTGCAGCTAAAGACCGCTTTTTACTGCCTGTCCTGTCGATAACATTATGTACCAATTTGTTGTTTTGTGATTATATTTCAAAGAAAAATGAAGCTAGCGGAACTTCTAGTGTAACATCAGAGTCTTGCCTTGACATTGATTCTTCGTGCTGGGCACTCTTCCACATAGGGTAAACCAGTACCGTTTGGATTTTGTAGTCTAAGTTGGCATCTTGGTTCCTTGGAAATTAATGTTCTTCTGAGAAATGAGCTGAGAATTTGAATGTTTACGTTTGTTATGCAAAGGTGTCATAATTGCAGGAAGATTTTAGAGATTCTGCAAATTGGTAAAGGTTGAAATGACTGGCACAAGTAGATATGAAGAAATAGAAGGTAGATTGGTTTTGCAGGGTGAGGTAGGTTGACCTTGGCTGGCTGCCAGGTGCCCATTGGGCTGCTCTTTCACTCTTGACTTCTCTACCTCCTCTGGAGCAGCACAGGAGGATGGGGAATGGGGGTTGTGACCAGTCCATCACGTGTTGCCTCTGCTGCTCTCCCTCCTCCCACTCTGCCCCTGCTCCAAGCGTGGGGTACCTCCCACGGGAGCCAGTCCGCCACGAACTTCTCCAATGTGAGTCCATCCCATAGGCAACAGATCTTCACGAACTGTTCCAGCGTGGGTCTCTTCTACAGGGTGCAGTCCTTCAGGAACAGACTGCTCCAGTGTGGGTCCCCTGTGGGGTCACAAGTCCTGCCAGCAGACCTGCTACAGCGTGGGCTCCTCTCTCTATGGGGCCACAGGTCCTGCCAGGAGCCTGATCCAGCATGGACTCTCCACAGGGTCACAGCTTCATTTGGGCATCCACCTGCTCTGGTGTGGGGTCCTTCATGGGCTGCAGGTGGATATCTGCTCCACCGTGGACTTCCATGGGCTGCAGGGGAACAGCCTGCCTCACCATGGTCTTCACAATGGGCTGCAGGAGAATCTCTGCTCTGGTGTGTGGAGCAGCTTCTACCCCTCGTTCTTCACGGACCTTGTTGTCTGCAGAGTTGCTTCTCACATATTCTCACTCCTTTTTTCCAGCTGTTGTTGTACAGCAGTTTTTTCCCCATTCTTAAACATGGTATCCTGGAGATGCTACCATTGTCGCTGATGGGCTCGTCCTTGGCCAGTGGCAGGTTCATCTTGGAGCCGGCTGGCATTGGCTCTGTCAGACACAGGGGAAGCTTCTAGCAGCTTCTCACAGAAACCACCATGCAAACCCAATACACAGGGCGATTAAAGCAGAGAGATACAAAGATGTGTCACATGGGAAATACAAAGCAGAGGTTGAGTTACTTGTTCTGTTCAATTATTGCTGTAAAGAGAGATCTGATATTATGGTTCTTATTTTTGAATGTACACTATCTTTAACCTTACAACCTTCAATTTTTAATCTGTTTTTGTTGGGGATGATTGGAGACTTACAGATTGTGAGTTCTTAGATTTTTTTTTTTTTAAATTGTGCAGAGCTATTACTGTTATAAAAGGTCTTTAATCTTGTTGCTAGTTTTGTTGTTAAGGTGGTTGTTTTTTCAAAAAATCAAAATTTTAAACCTATGTCAGAATAACATTTCACTTCTCTAGCTTTCTTTCAATCTCTAACAATTTTGCACCTCAATTTTTTTTTTCCCGAAGGTTGGAAAAATATACTTTTTTTTTAGTGTTAAACAAAAGCAAATCTTCTAAGACTGTTTGTTAAAGAGAAACTGTGCTTAGTTAGAAACCTTCAGTATATAAATATTTGACATGTATCCATATTATGAAAAGTTTATATAAATTATAAACACAAGTTTTTATAGACAGAAAACTAGTTTTAATTGTCAAACTTCATAGCTGCTTTTCTATATGTTTCTTTAATTTGCTGTAATGCTGTTTCTGTGGTCAGTATAAATGTGATCTCTGTGTCACCTGGAGAATAATGTTTTGTTTTGTCTTCATAGAGTACACAAATGTATTTATATTGGAAATCAGGCAATTGGCATTCTTAGTTCAGCTGATTAGCATTTTGTATGCTAAACAGATAATGAAGGAATACTAATATACTGAGGAAAATTCAGTTTCATTTAGGATTTTAATTGTGAAACTAATTCATCCTCTTAATATGAAATGTCTAGGTCAATTTGAATTGTAGAATTTAACTATCTGAAATGGGTCATTTTCTCTTTTGGGGAAAAACTATTCAGAAAATACAAAAATGTTAACACTCTGCATCTTTGCTTCTTTCAGACAACCCCATGGTTTGCTCTGCCTACAGCTGAAGTCATAGCTAGCTGCGGTTTTGCTCTTAGTTTGTTGTGCTTCACAGGAGAGGTAACTGGTTTAAAATCAAAATATTTCCTGTAATTCCTTAAATCTAGTAAATGTGCTTGTAATGATAGACTTAATGATTGCTTTTTCTGCTGAGAGATTTCTGAAAGCAAAATAGTTTAATCACCGTACCTTGACACTGCCTGTGAGTGGGTGTAATGCTATCTTACACAGTGTAGTCTAATGAAAAATTAGTGTGGGGTGTTTAGATAATACCTGTCTATTTGCTGTCTTTTTTTTCTTAAGTGTTTTTCTTCCTTTTTAAATGTTCTCAGATTTTCATGGATCTCAATAGTGCTAGCACTATTGTTTTGCGAGTCTTGACCCAAGCTACTAGTCAAGATACTGCAGTGTTGAAGCCAGCTGAGGAACAACTGAAGCAGTGGGAGACACAGCCAGGTTTTTATTCAGTCTTGTTGGTAAGATACAGTGGAAGAGTGCTATTAAGTAAACTTTTAGTAATTTTGAATGTGGCTGTCTAGAATGCTGTTGAACCATGATCTCTGGCTGAGATAAGCCTTGAGTCGTCATGGTCTGGTTACTAGTATCCTTATGCTGTGTGGTGGTAGGCGTTGTCATCACGGTGTCTCAAAGCAGGCTTTTTTCCCAGACATTCAGGAGAATGAGGAAATCCAATGTCTAGTGGCATGAGAGGGTGGGCTCTAGTGCTAAACCTGTTGTTGGCCTGATGTGAATGCTAGATAATAGAAGGCCAAGAGGACCTTTGTCAAAGGAATTACCTTTACCACCCCCTGAGTCAGGGACACTTGTAGATACCAAGGCACTAACCACCTTTTCTTTATTGTGGAAGTGATGCATTATGACTGTTTTCATAGAAGTTCCCCCATGCTTTTCATTGCACTAAGTTTGAGACCCAGCTGGGATTGCCCTCGTTCTTGTCAGTGGAGAGAGGATCCCAGGGAGATTAGCTGACTGGGCTGATAGTCAGGTTCCTGAAATGGGAAAGGTGAATACTTCTAAAGGTATTATGACCATTGATGAAATAAATGCATAAATATGGTGCAAGGGGATGAAAATATAGTCAAAGGAGACCCAACTGTTTCAGAGAAGATACTCAGAACCTAATAGTGTTACTCTCTGATTCCTATGTGTATGTTTATAACAATCTTAAAAACAGATAAACTGCTTTTCCTACGAACATCTATCTTCAGTGCATAGGATGAATGACTCAGAGTTCTGGAATGACGTGTTCTGTTCTCTGTGGACCCTGTGTTTCATTTGATTGGAAAGTTGAATACAAGTCAGGGGATTTAGGGAAAGAAAAAAAATCTGACTTTAGAGCTGTCAAATTGCATTTTACCCACTGCCTTTGCTATAGTGTTTCTGTGGTGATAAACGAATCTTGATAGAAAACAGCAGAAATTCCCACTGACTGGGCATTCTTTATTTTCTGGATGTATGCTGTGAGAGCTTACACCTCAGGTTGTAGACGTGTTGAGCACTCACAGGTGTAACTGAAGTTGATGTGAGCTAGTTTTAAATATAAGGGCTAAAAATGCGGGGTTTGAAAGAATCAAATACTGTTAATTCTACTAATGTGGTTAAGTAGCCCTGTTTGGGGACACATCAGCCTTTCTTCAAGTGTGAAATATAAGCAGTGATCTTCCAGACTAAATAGAAGTAGAGAATCTGTGCTTCTTTGTTTAACTTTATTATGACAAAAGGACTGCCTGGGAGAGAAGATAGTTGGCACTTTCTTGGTGGAGCAGAAAAGGATGGGGGGAAGCAGGTGATGATAAATGGAGAGTTGGTAAGACAGTTAATCTCTGCGGGTTATGGAGAGATGGTCAGACAGTTAATCTCTGTGGTATATGGAAAGTAATATAATTACTTACTGTCAGATACACTTGCCTCGGGGATGATCAGGATAGAGAAAATTATAATGAATGATGAAACACACATCTTTGAATCTACAATTTTTAGTACCCAGTGGAGTTATTAACGTTAGTTTCTGTACTTCTTTTTTGAAGGCGTTACATACCTTTCTTTTGAAGAACAGAGCTGAAAAGTCAGAGATAGAGTGGCTGTTTTTGAAAAGCAACCTCTGTCCTTTACCAGTTATATCAGTTTATGTATTGTTTAGCTTCATTCCTGTTATTTCTAGGATAGCTTATATATAGATAAAGAGTATATAGAGAGGTTTTGCTGGTTCTTGTGTAGGTACCTTGACATTTTTTGCATTCCTTGCCCTGGTCCAGTCTAGGTGTACTGTATTTTGATTTGAGGAAGCTTTGCTTCTGATGAAGATTTTAGCAAGGAGGGGAATGGTAATTGGAAGGCTCAATGGGATTTTCAGAACAGGTAGGGTTTGGGTTTTTTTCCATGTATCATTTGCTTTGCAATACTTTTCACGGATATGAGGCTAAAGCAGTATTTGAAAGTTTCCTCTTTGTATTGTAAAATGCTGAAGTTGCACTTGGGAAAGGTCAAATGTTTCAGAGATTCAATCCCTCTTCCTAATTGAGCTTCGGGAAACGAAGACATATTACATACAGATCCTTTTCAGGTTGTGTGGTGTTTATCAGTGGGCTACTGCCTTTTTGGTATTTTCCTATAGGTTGCTAGTTTTGGAGTTGGTACCTTTGTTGGCATGTAAGTCTGTTTGCTTTCTAGTGACTGGAGGTTTTGAGGGCTTTTTTCTTGTTGGGCATTACATCTAGAAAGCTGTTACTATTATAGAGCTTGAGAGAAGGTTAAATTTTGAATTCATGGTGAAAACTCTTGGTGAGGTCCCAGATGTCTGTAGCGCTGAATTCTTTCAAGGGTTTATTTATAGTTCTTCAGACATGGCATCCAAAAGTAGCTCTTGACCTGAATCCAGGCGTTTTTCATGTCCTTTCTTAGTAGCCTTCTAAAAGCAATTGATACAAGTGCACAGTATAATAAAACCACTGAGCTCACACCTATTTTCTCCCTGAAGGACAGAGTAATGTCTCACCCCCTCAAGAAGGATCCATCTGATGCAGTGGAAAACAGGAGAGCTGTCATTCAGAGTAGCAAGTGTATTAAGATTCAATAGCCTACCTTTATTTTAGCTTTTCCTGCTTGGTTAATTTTACGGTGTTACTACATAAAATAATCCCTCTGCGTTTGTCTTTATATACATAGAGGTACATAAAAGTGTATATAGATAGATACAGATATATGTATGTTTATAGATATATGGCTTTTTAGTGTAGAAACTAATTTCTTAGAGTAAGCGTATGCAAGTTTGAGAGGTGCTGTCCTACCAGGTCACTATTTTGCAGTCAACATTGGTAGTCAGGACAGTTTTCAGCATGTGGCAAGATACTGAAGAAGTCTCCTGAAAGGTCTCAGAAGTCTGTGGCACTGCACAATACAGAATTATTTCTTTTTCTAGTCAGAATCCAGCTTTGTCATTAAAGAGTGTAATAAGTGGCTAGTGCTAGTAATTATTATCATTTTATTCCCTGCTCGGCCAGACAAGATAAGAAATACTTTTGCCCTATATGTTTGGGTTTTTTTATAAATCGAGTGTTAGGGCTAGTGATAAGCATTTTTGTAATCTTTAAAAATTAATGTTTAACACATTGTTGCACTTGTCTGTCAAATGCTGACTAATGCATCTTGTTTATATAGACCTGTACGTACAGAAGTGTGTGTATTTATATGTATCCCAGTGCATGTGTTAGTAAAATTTCTATCCTATCTACGGCGAATTGAGCAGTTTTTAACTTCATCTTTTTTTTTAAACAGAATATCTTTACAAATCATACCCTCGATGTGAATGTAAGATGGTTAGCTGTGCTGTACTTCAAAAATGGAATTGATCGCTACTGGAGACGAGTTGCACCACAGTAAGTTTTGATTTTCTTCTATCTCACCTTTTATAGTAGGTTTTGTTACACTTGCCAAACTGGAAAAGAGCAAATTTCTTGGTCGGCAGAAATTATTTCAGAATTCATTGTGAAACTGATAAAATGTTTAAACATTAGGACTCAATTATGTTGAGTCTGTTTTCATACTACTTCTTACAACTCTGTTCATGTTTTACTTTTAAAAATTGAGTTAGAAGACTATTTCATAGAAACCAGATTTTGAAGTGATGTGATAAGCTTTATAAGTGGCAGATGTGAAAGGTAGGAAGTCTCTTGAGAGATTATTAAGGACACATTTTATTTAAGCTGATTTATAATTCATATTGAACACATACGTGAGAAGGAGGAAGTAGCTATCATAATAGCAAGTTCTGGTCTTCATTTTCTGTTGTTCTGATATGTGGGTTCTGCTAATGCATGACAAAACGTTCTCCAAAGAAGCTAAAAATCCAACTAGTATTCTGAAGCATCAAATAATTTACTTAAAAGTTACAAGCAATACCATTATGATTTGTCATAGAATCACAGAATAGTTTAGGTTGGAAGGGACCTTTAAAGGTCATCTAGTCCAACACCCCTGCAATCGGCAGGGACATCTTCCACTAGATCACGTAGGTCACAGCCCCGTCCAACCTGACCGTGAATGTTTCCAGGGATGGGGCATCTACAACCTCTCTGGGAAACATGTTCCGGTGTTTCACCATCCTCATCATAAAACATTTTCTTCTTATATCTAGTCTAAATCCACCCTCTTTCAGTTTAAAACTGTTACACCTTGTTCTATCGCTACTGGCCCTACAAAAAGTTTGTCACCGTCTTTCTTATAAGCCACCTTCAAATATTGAAAGGCCACAATAACGTCTCCCTGGGGCCTTCTCTTCTCCAGGCTGAACAACCCCAACTCTTTCAGCCTGTCCTCATAGGAGAAGTATTCCATCTCGCTGATCATTTTTGTGGCCCTTCTCTGGACCTGCTCCAACAGGTCCATGTCTTTCCTGTACTGAGAGTCCCAGAGCTGGACACAATATTCCAGGTGGTGGTCTCACCAAAGTGGAGTAGAGGGGCAGAATCACCTCCCCTTGAGGTGCTGGCCACATTTCTTTTGCAGGCCAGGATGCAGTTGATTTTCTGGGCTGTGTGTGCACATTGTTGGCTCATGTCCAGCTTTTCATCCACCAGTATCCTTAAGTCCTTCTCGGCAGGGCTGCTTTCAATCCCTTCATCCCCCAGCCTGTATTGGTACCGGGCATTGCTTCGACCCAGGTGCAGGACCTTGTACTTGGCCTTGTGGAACCTCATGAGGTTCACACAGGCCCACTTCTCTAAAGACCTGCCAGCTCTTTTCTGCTCCCTTGTCTCTGAGGGCAGTTTTCCGGAGGGTCTTATTGACTAACTCTTGGAACAGCTGGAAGTTTGCTTTCCTGAAGTTCAAAGTCTGGACTTTACTCCTTGCCTGACCCATATCCCTCAGGACTGTGAACTCCACTGGAGCATGATCACTGCAGCCCAGGTAGCCTCCAGTTTTGATGTCACCGATTAGCTCCCTTGTGTTGGTGACCGTCAGGTCCAGTATCACATACCCTCCAGTAGGGCTGTCTGTTACCCGGCTTAAGAAGTTATCCTTGATGGATTCCAGGAATCTCCTGGATTGCTTAGAGCTCACTGTGCTGCTTTTCCAGCAGATGTCGGGGTGGTTGAAGTCCCCCAGCAGGACAAGAGCCTGTGAGCACGATGGTTCCTGTAGCTGGAGTAAGAAGGCATTGTCAATAGGCTTACCTTGATCGGGGGGCCTGTAGTAGATACCAACCACAAGGTTTCCTTTGTTGCCTCTGTCTCTAATTCTTACCCGTATGCTTTCAACGTGCCTGTGGCTATTCTTCAGAGGCAGCTCTTCACACTCTATCCATTTTTTTGATGTAGAGGGCATCCCCTCTGCCCCTTCTTCCTCGCCTGTCCCTTCTGAAGAGCCTGTAGCCATTGACAGCTGTACTCTAGTCACAGGATTAGTTCCACCAAGTTTCAGTAATGGCAGTTAGGTCATAGCTTTCTATCAACATGGTGGCTTTGTTGCCCATGCTGTGTGCATTAGTGTAGAGGCACTCCAGCTGGGCTGTCAGCTGTGTCACCTTTTTTGAGGAACAGTCCCTTAATTCCTGTGAAGTATTTCCCTGGTGTTCTCCTGTTGGCTCCTGTTGCCTCAGGAGCCCCTGGCTCAGATTTCAGGTGTGCTGCAGTGTACCCAGCATGTCCCAGAGCTACAGCCTGAGGGTGCTTGGTAGCACCTTGGCATGTCATTCAAGAGCTTGTCCCTGGCAAGCCTGATTTTAACTCCACCCCTTCAAGCCTAGTTTAAAGCTCTGTCAATGAGCCCTGCTAGCTTGTGAGCCAAAGACCCTCTTCCCCGTTTGAGAAAGGTTTATCCATCTGACACGAGCAGGCATGGTGCCATGTAGGCTATCCCATTATTGAAAAACCCAAAATTGTGGTGGTGACACCAGCCATGGAGCCATGTATTAATAGACTGGGCCCGTCTGTTTCTTCCAGCATCAATGCCTGCAACTGGAAGGACAGAGGTAAAAAAAACATGTGCTCCAGATTCCCCTAGCAACCGTCCCAAGGCCCTGAAGTTTCTTCCGATCGCCTTTGGACTATGCGTTGCGGCTTCATTGCCACCCACTGGGAGAGCAGTGGTGGGTAATAGTCCGAGGGCCGTACCAGGCTAGGAAGTTTCCGGTGATGTCCTTAACCCAGACCCTAGGGAGGCACCAGACTTCCCTAAGAGGAGGGCCTGTCCAGCATGTAATATGCTTCTTAGTGTTCAGTGTGAAGTTTTTTTCTTTGTAGGTGTAATTTCAAAAAGGATTTCAATTTTACTTCACTATCTTCAGGAACTAGGAAAGACATGAGTGTTCAGTCCATCTTATAAATGCCACTAATATAAATAATAATATAATAATAACAATAATATAAATAGGTGGGACATCCCTACTTCCTGTTGCGGGTAATGACATTGAAAGGAATAGACGAGCTCAGTCTGTTAATACGTGGCTCCATGGCTGGTGTCACCGCCACCATTTTGGGTTTTTGGACAATGGAATGACCTACGCGGCACTAGGCCTGCTGGGAGCAGATGGGGGCTGGCTCACTGCAAGAGGGAGAAGGGGTTTCGCCCAAAAATTAGCAGGGCTTATTAACAGGGCTTTAAACTAGATTCGACAGGGGAAGGGGGTATTACTGGTTTTGCCCGAGACCAGCGAAGGGATGTCGTACCAAGGAAAGAGGAGCGAGGTACTGGTGAGGGCCTGCAGCCCTTAGCTCCAAAATGTGCTGGCTACACTGCAGCAGGATCACAGTCTTGCATAGATGAGCCAGGAGCTCGAGGACCAACAGGAGCCAATGGGGAGGCACCATTAATACATGGCAAAGGAATGCCCCCTGGAGAGCAGCACAAGGTAATTACAGCTGCTCCAACCAGGTTAGCCTCAACAAAGACAAGGCTGAAGTGCCTCTATACAAATGCAAAGAGCATGGGAAACAAACAGGAGGAACTAGAGATGTGTGCACGACTCCAGGACTCCAGGATCTCATTGGCATCGTAGAAGCTTGGTGGGACGACTCCTATGACTGGAGTGTTGGAATGGAAGGCTACAGGCTCTTCAGGAGAGACAGGCTAGGGAAAAGAG